>JANAVB010043418.1:22311521-22504086 GCA_029216955.1 Iris pallida | reverse complement strand
GAAATATCTCCTGAAGAAGTAGCGACGAAGGTGAGCTGAAAGAAAATCCCGCCACCGACCTCAAGGTATAAAACAAGATTTAACAATCTTTCTTTCTTTTTTTTTAAAATGAACTGATAACTAATATCTTCATTTGCAGATCTTGAGACTTTGCCAATACTTCCAACGGACCTGATTATGGTGCCTATAACCCACGTGGTAGTAGCAGTGTCATCATTTATTTGTGGTTCTGAGGGGGCAGCAGCCAGGCTGTTGTAGCTGAGGCGTCTGTTCAAAAGGAGTCCATTCCAGTAAGGAATGAACTGTTGTTAAATCAAACCAAGGTAACATTGCTCTTTAATTTGATCTTTTTATGCATCAACAATCAATTAGTAAAATAACAATTTTACTTTGCAGAAGATCAAGCAGGAGGGCAACCAGCTCTACTTTGGCTCCCTTATTTAAAGAGCTATTGTCCAACCTCAAAGAATCGAGCACCTGTTACCCCGTCTTCATCGGGAGTAGCAGCGACTCCCGGAACTTTGGCCATCAATCAGCAGGTTGTCCAGTCATTTACCAAATGCTTCTTTGAATCACTGAGATCCCTTGTCCGAAAAATGATAGAGAAAGAAGGAGCTGACTTCATCATGGTTAGGAAGCCCACTTCTTTCTTGATAAGAGCCATAAGAGACCAAGGAGACGAAGCTCAGGCCACTCTCCTTGAACATATACTGGATGAACTAGAAGTCTCCATCAAGAAGTATAAAGAACTCAAGAAGAAAGATGTAGACTCTTTAGTACAAGCTGAATTTGAGCGGCTGGCTCAAGCTGCTGATATGGAAAGGTTAACTCTTCATAATCTGTTAGAAGCTCATTCAGCAAAATCAACTGAATATAATTCTAAAATAGAATCAATTACTCTAGTGGCTGAAAGCAAAGGACGGCGACTTGCTGAGCTGAAGGCTGAAATTACTCGCCTCCAACAAGAGTTTGAAGAAGAAACTGTTAATCACCAACTGGTGATTGAACAATTTAATGCATTGATTGAGGAAAGGAATGAGTATGAGACCACTCATGGTGAAGAGATCACTCGCAGGACAGTAGATATGCCCATTTTTGACGAAGAAAGCGGGATGGAGGAGGCAAGAAAGATAGTAGCGTCAACACACGAAGAAGAGCTGCAGACATTGAAGCAGCAAATTGACAATCTGATTGTCCCTCCTTCTTGATTTTGTATTTGGGTTTTGTTGCTGTAGCTGCATTTTTGTAATGTCTTATTTTTTGATATAAACGACATTTTGTTGTGGCTCCATTATTTATTGTATATCTTATTCAGATATAAATAATAGATAGATATTTATTGACAACTTAATCGAAAACGACAAGTTGCTGATGTAGAAGATGAACGATGATGAATCGTAAATGTATATGAAAATTGAATGAACGGGAATACCGTCAAGTAATGATGAAAGAACGGGTAAATCGTTAAATGATGTTGAAATGAACGAATTAACCGTCAAATGATAATAAATGAACGGGTTAACCGTCACAATAAATGAACGGATGAACCGTCAGATATTAACGAACGGACGAACCGTCGGATGAGTGTAATAAATGAACGGATGAACCGTCAGGTGTTTAATGAACGGACGAACCGTCGGATGAATGTGATAAATGAACGGATGAACCGTCAGGTATTAATGAATGGATGAACCGTCGGATGAATGTAATGCTTCATTAATTGAAGAACTTCTGTCTATAAATATAGCAGAAATCTGACAGGAACGAACACTTCTACTCTTCAACATAAAAATGTTTTCCGGAGAAGCATCTAAGAAGGTTGAGACTGTCTCGAAGGTTCAGAAGGGTATTGAAGAACGCCCTGCCGATCCAATTCAGCCGAAGGAGGCAGAAGCAGGCGAAGGTTCGTTTGCACCCCAGCCACCGCAGGACATTTTGGACTTCCTGCTCGAACCAGGAAAGACTAAAGAAGAAGAAGCCATGAGGATGGCCGCCTGCAAGTTTCTTGTAGGATCCAGCAAGGAGGTTCTCGGCTCTTTTGCTGACCGTATTTTTGAGAAGGATGGCAGTGGCCCTCGTCCCAATGTAGAAAAAGATGATAGTGACCTTTAATATGTACTATCATATAATAAAATTTGAATTTTATTCATGAACTTGATTCTGTCTGATAATTTACAAATATTTACATTTATACATAATACTTCTTTAAGAATTTGCCATTGATAGGCATCATAGCAACTCGACCATCAAGTTCTGAAATTTGATAAGCTCCGTTTGAGAAGACTTTGCTCACAACATAGGGACCTTCCCATTTCGCATCGAATTTCCCTTTACTCATATGAGTCATAGTCATAGGACGTCTGACCGTTAGAACAAGTTCTCCTTGCTGAAAGGCTCTGACCTCACTTTACAATTAAATATCTTTGAGATGCGGGCTTGGTATAGCTCAATATGCTGTTGAGCCATTAACCGCTTTTCATCCAATGCTTCTAACTCTTGAAGTCGAAGAAGGTCATTGTTTTCTGTGGTGAGCTCATTGGCAATAGCAATCCTTAAAGAAGAAATTTGTAACTCCAAAGGAAGGACAGCTTCACAGCCATACACCAAAGAGAAAGGTGTAAAGCCTGTGGGATTGCGGACTGTAGTTCGATAGGCCCAAAGACATTCGCCAAGTTTCTCGCTCCAATTCCGTTTGTTGGTGGATACAAATTTCTTAAGGAGCTTAATAATGGTTTTGTTAAAGGCTTCAGCTAAACCATTAGCAGCAGGATTATAGGCCGTCGAAGCAACATTGTTAATCCGATGATCATCGCAAAATCTAGTGAACTTCTGACTAATGAATTGAGGTCCATTGTCATGAATGATTCTGCGAGGTACACCAAATCTATAGATGACATGGTGTTTAATGAAGTTGATGACACTGCTAGTCTTGACTTCAGCCAGAGATATAGCTTCAGCCCATTTGGAGAAGTAATCGGTTATCGCCAATATAAACCGATGTCCTCTAGAAGAAGGATGTCCATACCCCAAGCTTCAAAAGGCCAGGAAGCAGCAGTCGGGTGTAAGAATTCCGAGGGTTGATGAATGAAGTCTGCATGGATTTGACAAGCACGATATTTCCTTGCATATTCAATGGCATCTGATACCATAGAGGGCCAATAATAACCCATGCGTCGGATGCGATCCTGTAATTTAGGACCAGGTTGATGTGCTCCACAAACGCCATCATGAGCTTCACGCAACACTTGTTTGGCTTCATCACCAGCTAAACAGCGTAGAAGAAGACCATCATAAGTTCGCCGATAGTGTGTTTTGGTGATTTGATTGTAATAAAATCGTAGAGATCGACGTCGAACGCTTGTAGCCTCCTTAGGATCTTCAGGGAGTATGTCATGTACTACAAAATCGATAAAAGGAGTTCTCCAATCGTCATCAATAACTTCGACTTCAGCAAGATTGCTAAATTCAATATTACGATTATTCTCAATACAGAACAGTTCTCAGTTAGAAATAACCACCACCTGATGCCTTTTGATAGAGATGGCTAAGACAGCTGCAAGATTGGCCAAAGCATCGGCTTCAGTATTGCAAGCTCGTCGAACATAGTCGATGAAGAAAGCTTTGAATGATGTAGCTATATTGA
This sequence comes from Iris pallida, assembly GCA_029216955.1. Classification (NCBI taxonomy): domain Eukaryota; kingdom Viridiplantae; phylum Streptophyta; class Magnoliopsida; order Asparagales; family Iridaceae; genus Iris; species Iris pallida. The sequence continues at coordinate 22,500,443 of JANAVB010043418.1, read as the reverse complement.
TTGCCGCTTCATGATAAGGCACCAGGTCTTGATGACGGACTTCATAGGTTCCTCTAACCTGGTTCACAACCAGTTTAGAATCACCATAGACTTCCAGATATTCAACATTCAGTTGTTTAGCTAGCTGAAGGCCGACAAGTAAGGCATTGTACTCTGCCACATTGTTGGAGCAAGGTTCATCTAAAGAGTAGGCTCTTTGGATAGTTAATCCGTCTGGAGAAACGAGAACAACACCAACACCTGCCACTATAGCACCATTTGGTCCAATTCTTGATGCACCATCAAAGAATAGACGCCAGGTTGGAAACTCTTCGAAGATCATGTTGACTTCTAACGTCTCGTCAGGAATTTCGTCATAGAGTTTAGATGTTTCAGGCACAGGATGAGCTACTAAGAAGTCCGCCAGCGCTTGACCTTTGACAGACTTTTGTGGAACATACACCATGTCATATTGTGCTAGCAGGATTGCCCATGTAGCCAACCGAGAATTAAGTGTACTCGGTTTCTTCATGAGTACCCGGAGAGGGTTAACTCGAGATATAACATGAATAGTTTGACCAATGATATAATGCCTCGTCTTTTGCACAGCAAACATGAGAGCCAAGCATTCTTTCTCGACCGGACTATAACGGTGTTCAGCACCAATCATAGTTCGGCTAAGATAGTAGATAGCTTGTTCATGGCCTTCTTTGTTCTTTTGGGCAAGTAAGGCACCCAATGAATGGTCCATAGCACGGACATACATCAAGAATGGAATGCCAGAGATAGGTGGCACCAAAACTGGTGGGTTCATAAGATATTGTTTGATATCGTCGAATGCTCGTTGACACTCTTCAGTCCAAACAAAAGATACACCCTTCTTCATTAGTTGAGTGAATGGTCTGCAGCGTCCAGACAAGTTCGAAATGAATTGCCTGATATACGCAAGTCGGCCTTGGAATCCTCGTAGCTCTTTTAGGTTGCGTGGAGGACGCATCTCTTGGATGGCTTTGATCTTCTCGGGATCCACGTGTATACCCTTATAGGTAATAACGAAGCCGAGAAATTTGCCACTAGAGACACCCAAGAATGACTTGGTGGGATTCATCTTGAGCTGATGTTGACGCATGAGATTAAATATTGTTCTCAAATCTTGGATGTGATCTTCTTTTAGACGACTTTTAACAGCAATATCGTCCACGTAGCATTCGACTGTTTTACGAAGATGTTCTCTGAAAATGGTACTCATAGCTCGCTGATAAGTTGCACCAGCGTTCTTAAGACCAAATGGCATTACTGTATAACAATAGACTCTCCGAGGAGTGCGGAAAGATGTATGCTTTTCATCTTCAGGATGTATTTTGATCTGATTATACCCGGAAAATCCATCCATAAAAGATATCCTTTCGAACCCACAAGTATTGTCAAATATGACGTCTGTGATAGGAAGAGGAAATTCATCTTTTGGACATGCTTCATTGAGATCTCGGAAGTCGATGCAGACTCGAACTTTTCCAGTTTTCTTCAGAACTGGGACGACATTGGCTACCCAATCAGGATGCTGCTCTTCTCGAATAAAGCCACAAGCGATGAGCTTCTTGATTTCATCATCAATTGTGTCCATCATTTCAGGCTTAAATTGCCTTTGTTGCTGTTTGACTGGTTTAGCATTAGGAAGAATGTTCAGTTTGTGAGTAGCAATCTTAGGATCTAAACCTGGCATGTCTTCATAACTCCAAGCAAAGACGTCTATGTATTCTTTAATAAGAAGAATCAACTCTTGCTTATCTACTTCTGGAAGATTCTTGCTAATAAAGATTGGCCGAGGTGAATCTCTTTCTCCTACATCAATTTGAAGTAGTTGATCTTCAGTAGGAGGTTCACGTTGTTCAAATCGAAGTACCCATTGGTTATCCATATGTTGAGCCCAAGGATCTGTTTCCGGACTTTCTTTAACATCTTCATCACAGCCTTCTGGTAGTTCAACAGAGACCATGTTAGAAGATACAATTATACGATGGACTTCACCGATGCTGGTATCGGAATCCCATGATCTGGAATCAGAAGAGTTAGAATGTTCTTCACTATCTGACTCAGAAGCTGCTGGGGATAACAGTGGAGGAGAAGTATATCCGAGACCTTTCTTGGTCCTGTCATAATACATTTGTGATTTTCCGTTTGGAACTGTTGTACGAATGGGAGTTCGTCTACCTTTACCATAGTTAAGGCCGCTCTTGAAGTCGTAACCCATCTTTCGGAGGATGTCTTTTGATTGTTGACTATAACGATGGAACTGGAGACGTCCCATATCGTTAACTTTGCTATCATCCGTATAGTTAATCTTTGTTTCTGGTCTTTTATATAAAAATGCTGAACTTTCACCTTTCTTCAAAGAAGGATGAATACGGTAAGAATCATCTGGATCGTCAAGCGAGACTTCTGTCTGAAGAGATTGTACGACTCCCAGTGTAATTGATTGGAAGCTATCTAACATATCCAAATAACTTTTAGTATAATAAATAACATCAATATACTGGAAAGTAGGTGCTTTTTCATTGATTTGTACATCAGTATTTACAACAGGACCTTTAACCTTAGCAGATTTGGTCAAATTGATTACAAGAGGGGGAGAAGAAGAACGTGGAGGAGGCTTGTTACGAAGGAGGTCGATAACAAGTGGCTCAGAAGAGGTGAGCTCCTTTTTTTCCTTGTTGCGATTTAGATCAACAACAAGTGGCTCAGAAGAGGTGAGCTCCCTTTGATTTTCATCAGCATCAACTGATTTCTTTTGAACTGGTAAGTGAATAACCAGTGGCTTGGAAGATTGAGGATGAGAAACTCGCCCCTTAACAGGTATGATAAGAGTATCTTGAGGTACTGCTTTTTGATCTTCTTCAGTATCTATAGCCAATACCACCTTCATAAACTCATCCTTGTACATACGAGCATCGTTGCAATAAGCTTCAACACCCTTGAAAGGATAAAGGTCCGCAACTTCCTTGTGAACTTGTCCTTTGTCATTAACATATTTAAAGCATTGATGAAGAGTTGATGGAACGACATTGTGTTCATGGAGGAATGGCCTTCCCAGGAGAGCATTATAAGAACAACCATGATTGTCAATGATATAAAAGGTCACCTTTGTGCGAAGATTGCCTATTTGGAGTTTTAGGCGGATCTTGCCCAAAGGTTCACTCTTTTCTTGATTAAATCCCAGAATAGTAGTGATCGTGGTTGAAAGACTATGCACTGGTATCTTCAATGCATCTAGCATTGTCTTTGGCATAATACTAAGTGCAGACCCTGGATCTATCAGGATACGATCAACCTTCATTGAATCTACATATCCTGTATAATAAAGAGGACGATCATGTCTATTATCTTCCATTAGCATATCATCCTGAGTGAAGGTAATATTTAGGATCAGTTCCAAGACACTATGACTGTGATGACAAGAGACTGATTCTGATTCTGGCTTTTTGAGAAGAGTTAAGCAAGTTTCAGCCTGCATCAGAGCTTCACTTAGAGTTTCTCGTGTCTCTTTGAAAAGACGCAAGAGTTCAAAGATTGACAGCCTAGCTGGTGTATTGGCTAATTGAGCCAATATATCAAAGTTGTAAGGCTTCTCAAGCCCAGTAGGAGATGACTTCTTTAGAGGTTTGTCAAATCGAACTTGTTGTTTGCCTTTGTCAGCCGTTGTTGGCTTAGGAGGAATTGATACTACAACTGGTGAAGATGTAGAAGGGACCTCTTCAGCAGATGCGGGTTGTGCCGGAGTAGGTTCGGAAGAAGAAGCAGGATCCCTTTGACCTTCAGAATCATCTTTCAAATAAGCTTTTCCTGATCTGGTGCCTAACAGAATCTCTTCGTCAACAATGGGATCAAAAGATACCATGTTGCAGATTTTGGTTTTGCCTTTAGAACGAGTTTTCTTCTTGGAAGATATCTCAAATTCTGGAGCTAGATCAGGATGGATCCACATAATTTCACCGTTGTCAAGAGACAAGGGAATAAGACCTTCATTGGATGGAAGCGGGAGATTCTCAATCTCAAGGGTTGCTTTAGGAATTGGAATGACACCATGCTGTATCATCTGCGGAGGAAAATCTCCAAATTGGACTGAAACCATATTTGCAGTAACAGTTTTCTCATCTTGTTGCAAAGTGACTACACCTGCATTGACAAGCTCTTGAATCTTACCTTTGAGCACATAGCATGCTCGAGTAGGATGTCCAATGAATCGGTGATAAACACAATACTTGGGATGATCAGTCTTATTGACTTCATCAGGTTTCTTTGGATCAGGGAGTTAAATTTTATTACTTTTGAGTAAACACTCAAAGATACTTGCAGTGTCATTTTCGTCAAAGGAATATTCTACCTTCGGACGAGGTTCCCTCGGTGGAGGTGCAGAAGGAGTAGGAGTAGATGTAGGTGGGGCTACATTGACAGCCAAAGATTTTTTATTTTTGTTCAAGTTAATGTTCAAAGTCTCTTTCGCTTTGCGATTGTTCTGGCGATTGCCACCACCTGAATTCTGATGCTCATCGCGATCAGGGTTAGACATTTGTACCCCCAATTGTTTGAACTTGTCGGCACTTACTTCAGCAGCTTTGGCGTTGACGATGAATGAGGGCCAATCTTAGAATTGGGTTGATCCCGTCCACATACTGATAATAGGCAAAAGATTTGCCTTACAAGTATCAATAGTGACAGCAGCTGGAGTCCCTGGAGGCATTTTCAAAGCTTCACGGCGGAACCGTTCAATAAAGCTCTCAGCAGTTTCATTATGTTTTTGTTTGATTTTGTTGAGAGCTGACATAGTCATATCATTAAATCCTTCATAGAACCGTTCCAGAAAGATTTGTTTAAGACCTGAAAAGGATGTGATGCAACCATCGGGCAAACTTCTGTACCAGTCGTATGCTACGCCGGCTAACCAACCGACGAACACTCTGGTAAGAAGAGCGTCATTTGGCTGAAGTTGAACAGTCATACCTTAAAATGATTGATGAATTAACTCGAGAAAGTACTGCCATCGAACAGAGAGATTGTAGGGATTTTATACTTTGGGGGAAACGGGATGTCCTTCCATTCAACCGGATAGGGCTGTTTAATCCCCAACCTTTGTAGATTGTCTTTCTCTTTAAATGCTTCAAATTGGGTTTGTAAGAGTTTGACAGCTTCATTGGCGTCTTCTGATGAAGAAGAAGGAGCAGGTTGAGTTATGGTGGTAGGAGGAGGAACAGCGTTGTAAGCACTACCCCCAGCTCCTGAATGACTAGGCGTAGTTTGTACTTGCACTTGTACAGGAGGTATTTGAGGAGGCACTACCCCCAGCCCAGTATTGGCAGGTATTGAAGACGCTATGATCTCTGGACTAGTAATAGGTTCAGTTGGTGGTGTAACATGCTGTGCTACAATGATGGAATGCATACTAGCAACCATCTCTGCCATAGTTTTTAATTTGTCTTCGAGTGCAGCAATTCGTTGTTCCTGATTTGCGGAGGTTGAAGCATCTGGATCATCGGTGACAACATAAGCCGTCACTTCTCTTGGCACAGTGGAAGATACTGTTTGTTCAGAACTTTCACTGTATGCATCATAATCAGAAAATGAATCATCTCCTGACTGGGAAACAGGGAGATGACTTGAAGGATTTTGAGGAAGATTCCTTTGACCGATTGTATCTCAGCTTCGGGAACGGGTATGTTGAAATACTCCTTCAGAAGATTCTTGAAGTAATTCCAAATATCGTTGGCTTGGCTTACGGAGTCTACCATGCTTAGAGCATCTTTTACCCCCAGTGTCTCGGGAAGTCATGTTAACAGAAGCATACAAAACTTCGTCTTCTTCTGACATAGGTTCAGATTTAGCAAAAGTTAAACGATCGAAGACAGATCGTTTTGTCGTTTGACAACAGCATTGGATGATGACTTTATGATTACAGTGATGATCAGATGGTTGAGATGGAGATATTGAGACATTATCCTGTTTTTGTCTTAGATGTTCTCGAAGATCTACAACAGGACGAGGAAAGTTCCGAGGGATCTGTTCTTTGATAACATTTGGAACATGATTCCGATTCTTCAAATGTTTAGTCCCTTGAGTATACAGGGAAGTACTCACTTCATTGGCATAAGTGTCGAGATTTTTGACCTTGGAGATTTGTTTCTGATGATGTTTGACCTTCGGCATTGGCTGTTTGCGTTTTACCGAAGTGGGTCGATTAAGGTAAGTTCTGAGGTCAGCAAATTCACCCCCAGGAGTTTCCGTTTGAGACACTAACAGTTTTCCCTGTCTGGAACGACAAATTTGGAGAGTCGGGAGGTCCTGGAATTCTGCTATCGGAGTAGGCAGAATACCTCTTTGATTAGTACAAGTACTCTTGTTATAAAGGAAAGAAGAATCCTTGTTTGCCAGAGTTCTTGAATTGATTGGGACCGAGACACATTGAGATGGATCTTCTTCAGTAAAGACTGAAGAAGACTGAGAAAAGACTAAAGGGCCTTTTCCTTTGTTTTGAGATGAAGGGTTAGCTAAAGAGCGTTTTCCTCTGTTATCTTCCAAGTCATAAGACAAGGAAGTTTGAGAAAAGACCAATGGACCTTTTCCTTTGCTTTGAAGAGAAGGAGGAATAGTCAAAGGACTACCCTCAGTGGATTGCGCAGGGGCAATAGGGTGTTTGGGAAGAGGAGTAGAATCTCTTCTTTTATTGTGAAAAGAAGGAAATTTAGCCAAAAGGCTGTTTTTCTTGGATTGCGCAGACTTGGTTTGCGCATGGGTGGAAGGTGCACTAGTCATTGGAAGTGCATCAGGAGTTCTTGTCTTATAGTGCTTGGGATGCACCTTAGTTACAGGAGTGCTATTTTGCGCAGGAAAAGCCACTGCCAATTGCGCCAGAGTCATAGGAGTCTTCTGTTTTGACAAGGCAGCATATGAAGTAGCCTGTACAACAGTTACAACAGATTGAGCAGCCTTGACTGCAATAGATTGTGCAGCAGTTGCTGAGATAGACTGTGCAACAATTGGCACAGCAGTTTGTGCAGCAGTCTGACTAGCAGATTGTGCAGCAATTGGTACAGCATCCTTGGTGGCAAAACTGCCAGATTGTGCAGACTTGGAGACCCAAACTGAGCACACTTTGCTCTTAGCAGAAGTGGCTACAGTACGGGGAGTGGTCTTGGAGTTGAGCATCGCCTCGTAGGCTGTCTGATTGACCTTAACAACCAGCGTCTTCTGCGTCTTCCCGATAGACGCTACGTCACATTGAGTTGCTACTTCCTCGTCGGAGGAGAAAGTTGTCCCCAGCAGAGTCGCCATTTTGTTTGCAAAAACAAAAGTATAAAACTTTATTGATACAAACTGTAATAAAGATTACAAGAATTCTGGAAAAATTACAACTATAGGAATCCAATCTTGATGACGATTGCTTTATCCCTTGGACGATGTGAACTGTGAAGACGAAGCCTTTGAAGTTGAAAACAACTCTGGAAACTGAAGGCAAAAGCCTCTGAAGTTGAAGACAAAAGTCTCGGAAGAATGCAGCAGCACTTTGGCAAGAACTCCTGAATTCTCTGATTTCTGATCTCTGATCTTGATCCCCTTGAAATGAAGACTTGAAACTCTATTTATAGAGTTCTGAAAATAACTAACTTTCAGTTATTTTGGACTGCGCAAGCTGATTTGCGCAGCAACTGGTTTGCGCAGCACTGGATTGCACAAGCAGTTATTGGATCGTGGGCCAACTATCTGGGACACATGGCATCATTTGATTGAAATGCGCATGATCGTGCATAGACAGTTGCCACGTAATGAGCAATTGATGGCATGAATGCTACATGTAATTGGTCAGTTATATTGGTAGAATGTGCAAAATGAACTGCGCAGAAATGGTTTGCGCAACCACGGATTGCGCATGAGTGGTTTGCGTAAACACGGATTGCGCTGCCACCTGTCAGCCGCCCTCGAGCACTGTGCGGCGTCAAAAACGAACAGCCTCCTCGTTATTCGTGTTGTCAGCTGTCAGGAAGATCTGATTTGATTCAGTCAATAATGACTTCTGCCACGTCAGCCTGCGCAGTTGGGAACATGCACAAACCAGCCTGCGCAAAGTGATGTCTGCGCAATCTGTTGTCTGCGCAACTCATCAAAATGATGAATATCTTTGAATTTTTGACTTTGTTGATTGATGCAACTTGATTTTTTAGGACCTACAAACGTTTTCGACAGGCGACTTTAAAGATGCCCCCAGGTATGCCAGATTCAGTGCTGATTGATACATGTAAGATAAATCTGCGACCATCTATCGCTGTCTTCACGGGTTCCCAATTCACAGATTGGGCTTCGTTTATCATAGCAGCAGTTTCTGCCGAGACCAATGGAAGGTTGGCCCGTGAACATGGGATGATTTTCGCCTCTGAGGATAAAGGAAAGAAAAGTAATCCTGGTAATAATTCCGGCAATCGTAATATGAAAGGAAAAGACACCCTTATGGTCAATCTTTCCAAGAATAAAACGATGCCGAATAATTAGGAATCTTCCAGGCCAAAAGAAGAATATTCTTTTGACGAAAGTGATATTCCAGGGATATTCTAATGTCTGGTAAAGAGTGGCAAACTCCAGATTTCGGAGCCAAAGAGGCCTAATGAGGTGAATCTGACTGACAATCCTAAATATTGTATCTATCATAGATACATTAATCATCCTACCAATACTTGCTATATTTTGAAGAAGAAAATACAAGAGCTGATAAATGGTGGTGCTATTGCTCTAACCAATGATGACCATACGGTTACAACCAATATGGTTTCTCTTCAATTTGGAGATTTTTCTCCATAACAAGTACCAGATGGAATTGTCCCAATTCCGAAGGCGACGATGAAGATTTTAAATATTCCGCCTGCCAGGGAGGAAAATGAAGGATTGTTGCCTCTTACATTAAAAAATGGTAAAATTATGTGGGTATATCCTGATTTAGTACCTGAAATGGAAGATGAAGGTAAAACGTCAAAATCCAAGAAAGGTAGGAAAGTCAAAACCTGCAACATGATTTCTCATGTTATTCCAGATCATGATGATTTGGATCATCCATGGGATGATATTCCTTTGGAAGATAGACTGAGAGGATTGAACATATGTCCTCCAAGTCTGGCTCCTCCTGCCAAGCTCAAGCTTACTCATCAGCAGTGGCTAGCCATGAATAGTGTTCCCTTATACAGGGCACAACAAGTCTTTGCTGCTTATGAAAAGGCTCCTACATGGATTTTTCCTCGTATCCTGAATCCTTTTTCTTCCGTAGCTGCAGAGACGGTTATTCCTCATTCTTCTGTAGTCACAGAGATCTTTTCTTTTTCCTTTATGGAACCACCTGTTGAAAGTCCACTGCCTACTCACTTATACAGTCAGCAATCAGTTCTTCTCATAAAAAATATGGGCTATGACTTTCAAAAGGCAGAGGGTTTAAATTATGATAAAGGGATACGACTCCCTTTACAAATTCAAAGTCAAAAATTCACTGTTGGATTGGGTTCTTAGGTTCTTCATAACAATCCTCACAAGAAGAAGGCTAAGGAAAGGAAGATTAAATCCTGCAATATGGTACTTCCTTCTTCTGAGTCTGAAGAAGAAACTTTTGCTGGTACAAGATCTGGAAAAGAGTACCACAAAGATTATGAGGGATCCTCCAAAGAAGCTGAGAATGTTGAAACACCATCAACTCAACCGTCTCTTGCTCCTGCTGTGGTTGAAAAGGGAAAACAGAAGACAGTACGCTTCAATGTCCCGTTGAAGTCTAATTCCAGTCAGGGGGTGGTGATGAAACCCTATAAATTTGATATTCTAGCCCAGTTAGCTAATACTCCGGCTAGATTATCTATCTTCGAGTTGCTTCGCCTTTCTAAAAAAAGCCGCAAAAGTTTGAGTGAAGCTCTGCTGCAAGCTGATTCCTGCTTAGCTCAACTCAAACCTCCTGACAATATACCAGTATCATGCCCACAATGTCATAGTGTGATGGAAGCAATTCCCAACATCACCTTTACACAAGAAGATATGCTATTGAAGCATAACAAGCATGACAGGCCTTTGTGCTACACTGGGTATATTGAATCCATTGAAGTTGACAGAATTTACATTGATCCTGGGTCTTCCATTCGCATAATTCTTCAAAGTATGCTAAGACCATTGAGGATTCCTACTAGTGATCTGACCTATACTAGTACCACAATAGTTGGTTTCAACTCTGGAAAGAGTAAACCACTGGGAAAGATTCGTCTGAAGATTCAGATTGGTGATCTTCGAACTATGGAAACATTTTATGTTATTAACTCAGACGTATCCTACAATATTCTTCTTGGAAGACCATGGTTACATGAGCATAACATCGTGCCTTCGACTCTCCACCAATGCTTCAAGTATGTGGATCCCTAAGGGGTTGTGAAGACTAAGTTTGCTGATATCAATCCTTTCAAAGGTGTTGAAGCCTATTTTTCTGACTCAAGGCTTTACAAACAAGAGCATGTGAAAGATATATCAGAGATGGCTGAAGATCAATCATCTGCTGAAGATCAGTCTATTAATGAAGATCCGCCAGAAGAGCAACCTTTGAATATCAAAGTCAAAGGGCGAATCCAACCCCAATCTGTCAACAATCAACCTTTGATGATCAAGGTTAAAGGAAGAACTCAAGCTTCATCTGAGGAATCAGTGAATGTTCCTGTTAAAAATTAAGTTCAACCTCTTGTGATCAAAATCAAAGGGCGTACAGTTCGTACAAATGATCCAAAACTTCCTTTGATTGTCAATCTTGGCAAATCTACGCAGAAGTCGGATGATAGTCCACTAGTGATTAATCCGAAGCGTAGCAGTCAAATTATAAATGATGTAAATATTGATCATTCTGTACTCTTTGATATCAATGAAGATTTCCTTTTCGAGTATATGGCTGTCAAGTTTATTGAAAGAATGACTTTATCTTCTGATAATCAAAGTCATCAATATAAAGACGACATACTCACAAAGGAAACCTTATACATTGACAACAAGGAAAATTCTTTTCCTTCTCATGTCGATGTTGGACCTTATGCTCAAAGGTTTCTAACATCTTCTCCCTATCTTCTTCCTGTAGCCGCTTCATCGCAAGCTTGTGTAACTTATAGACGTCACAAAGAATCTTATTTTATGGTTCTGTCTGATAAGAAAAACAAGCGCCAAATTGTTTTTGGCTTGGCTAGAAATATTTCTGTTGCTCAGACTGATGATTTGAGAGATAAAGATAAAGGAAGAATCCGAACTGACAGATATAGTCAACAATCTCTCAAGATTATCCAGAACATGGGATATGATTTGAAGACCATGCAAGGTCTCAATCAAGGCAAAGGTAGACGACTACCATTATGTGGTGATCCGTTTTACCAGAAAACTCGTCATGGATTGGGATATGATCCGTCCTACATGTTTAATGACGATATACAAGAAGAATTCTCTTCTAGCTCTTCACAATCATCATATTCAGAAGAAGTCCAATTCATCAAATCTGATATTTCTCATTCCTCGTATGTTAAAGGAGACTATTATGATGAATCTGAGCAAATATTTTCAGCTTATATGGTTCAAATTGATGGTGAATCTGAGCTATTTGAGAATGATCCTTGGGCTCAATAGATGGACACTCAATGGAAACTTCGTTTTGAACAACGACAACCACCTACTGAGGACGAGGTTGTCTAGATTGACGTTGGAGATGGAACTACACCCAAACCAATATTTATCAGTAAGAATCTTTCTGAAGATGAAAAGAAAGAATTGATGAAACTAATCAAAGAATATATTGATACTTTTGCATGGAGTTATGAGGATATGCCAGGTCTAGATCCCAAAGTTGCTACTCATAAACTCAATATTCTTCTTAATGCTAAGCCTGTAAAACAACAGCAACGGCGTTTTAGACCAGATATGATGGATGCAATTGAAGCAGAAGTCAAAAAGCTGATCACGTGTGGTTTTGTTCGTGAAGAACAATACCCTGATTGGGTTGCCAACATTGTTCCTGTTATAAAAAAGAACGGAAAAGTCCGAGTTTGCATAGATTTTTGAGATCTTAATGCAGCTTGTCCAAAAGACAAATTTCCACTTTCAATTACTGATGTCATGATAGACAATACATGTGGTTTTGAACGCATGTCTTTCATGGATGGATTCTCAGGATATAATCAAATTAAGATGCATCCAGAAGACGAGAAGCATTCCACTTTTCGTACACCCCTTGGGGTTTACTGCTATACGGTGATGCCGTTTGGTCATAAAAATGCCGGTGCCACATATCAACGGGCCATGAGCAACATCTTTCAAGAACATCTACGGAAGACAGTAGAATGTTATGTAGATGACATTGCTGTTAAGAGTCGATCAAAAAATGATCACATTCAAGATTTGAAGACAATATTTGAATTGATGCGCCAACATCAATTGAAAATGAACCCTACTAAGTCTTTCTTAGGGGTTTCCAGTGGCAAGTTTTTAGGATTTGTCATTACTTCTCAGGGTATTTATGTTGATCCTGATAAGGTTAAAGAAATTCTTGAAATGCGTCCTCCACGCAATCGAAAAAAACTCCGTGGTTTCCAAGGTCGTATTGCATATATCAGGAGATTCATATCTAATCTCTCTGGAAGATGCCAACCTTTCTCCCGTCTATTGAAGAAGGGTGTATCATTTATTTGGGATGAAGCATGTCAGAAAGCCTTTAATGATGTCACGCCCCAGTACCGAAATACGGAGACGGACTAGGCCAGCTACTCCATATGAGGTACGTAACGTCATACGGCGATCGTGGCTGTCGAGAGACTAGGGGGTACATGCTACAATCAAGTCTCCTATGGTCCCACAGAGTTCTACGTCTCAATCAATCAAGTCAAATCAGCAATTAAATGAACATTAAAGATAAAACAGTAAGGCGTCCCTGACGCTTCATCAAAATGATCATGAGAGACTAGCTTTATAATTTAGCTATCTCAGAGGGTCAGGAGTACAAAATTATATACAGCTGCAGTCTGTTTAATTACAATTATGTACTGACACAAAATATCAAGTAATCCGGCTAACAGATGCCGGTGGCTAAACGCCGCAAAAGTATAAGCAGGAGTGGTGGAGAAGAAACCCACTCGAGTCCCCGAACTGCCATGCTCCTAGTATGCACCATGGATGTCAGGGAGGAAGATCGTGTCCTCTGGCTCTGCTACGGGATCTGGCCAAACAAAACCAGCGGGGTCAGCCCCGAATAGCAAGTACCGCCAAAGGGGCACAAGAGTTAAGGCTAAAAACCCAGTTAATAGAATGAATGATAATAGTAATACTTATGCTACCATTATAGGGTAACGCCACATCCTCGAACCCATATGGCACCCTTACAACCAAACAAGGACAAAAGGTGCCGCATGGAGTCGGGACGCGTCGTACTCTATAACTTTCGCATAAGTTAAAGGGTATAAACAATAAAATCTCCTGATCGTGACATCGGTCGACAGTCCATCGTGGCACAATAACCAACCCAACAATCAAACAAGAACATGGGTTGGATCATGCACCATGATAGACCATATTCCTCAGTCATTCACAGAAGTAGCACTTCACAACCAGAATAAGTCTTCCGTTCATAACTTCGGTCCACAGCCTGTCATAGTACGATAACCAACCCAACAATCAAACAAGAACATGGGTTGGATCACATACCATGACAGTCCGCTTCCCTCAGTTATTCACGGAAGGTAATAGGATACAAGCAAGTCGTTTTCACGGCCAATCAAGTCTACGAGTTTCTAGTGGGACGAGGTTATCCTCGCATCATGTTAATAGAAAATCCTCAGATCGTATCTTTCCAGCAAGGCTAGCCAACCCAGGGGTTCGCGTAGACAGGTATGATTGAGCACAGGTCCCTCGCAAGGCCACCTTACTAAAACATATAATATATAGCAGGAATTAATCGAATACAGTCATCCACTCGTTGCAGATGACACAGTATCCGTGGAGACCAGCCGGCGCGTCAAGACAGTATCTCAAGAACTGGGACATTCAGGTACATGTATCAGGTAGGAACACTTTGTTCTCCGGGGTCACATTAGTGCTCATATCATGCTCGGGGCAAAAGGTAACAATATAGGGCACAAAAGTCCATGCGGCTCAGGGGGAGTGAGTCCATGCGGCCGGGTCAATACTAGTTCATGCGGCTGGGACTACACGCTCATGCGGCTCAGGGAGCTCCAAGGCGCATGCGGCTGGAAAGGCGGGTTCATACGGACGAAGGGGTGTCAGCGTATGCGGCCGCGAAGGGAGCAATCGCCAAACGGCCGGGGTTCAACAGCGTATGCGGCTAGGATGATGGATGGGCCTTATGCGGCCCATACAGTAGCGCATATGCGGCTGGGTGCAAAAGAACTCATGCGGCTGCGAAGGCTAGCCGCATGAAGTCCATGCGACAGGGGCTCATGCGGCTGAGTCTGAACAAGGCTATGCGGCTGAATTACTTGCCGCATGAGGATTCATGCGGTCAAGTACTCGAGCAAGTCTTATGCGGCTAGGAAGGACTTTCCATGCGGCTGAGCTCGAACGAGTTTCATGCGGCTGGAAAGGCCATGCGGCCAGAGGCTTGCCGCATGAAGATTAATGCGGTCAAGTACTGCTCTTCTTCTCCACTTGTCCGAGAAGAGGAGCCAAGCAACCATGGCTTCCAAACTACACAAAACCTTCATCCGGAGCCCAAATCGGAACTTCCTTAGGTCAAAATGGGGTAGAACAAAATTCTCTACAACATGGAACCATCAAAACTTGAAAATAATGAAGTTTGCTAGATCAAAACCAAGAAAATCCGAAAATGGTTAAAACCTAGATCTACAAAGATTAGAGCTTCAAAATAGAAAACTTCAAGTTCTAAACTAGTATAGAATAAGGAGAAGAACATATTTTGACAAGTAATTTTGTAAGAAAATATCAACAACATTTATGGATCCATCTCTTGAGCAAGTTGGTACTTGCCTTGGTTGGTGGAGGAAAGTAAATGAGAGAAATTAAATGAGAGGAGAGAGAATGAGTTGAGTTATTATATAGAATTTTGAACCCATGGGTTCATGATGAACCAAGGTGAACCAAGAATAGGTTCCCCCAAATGAGCCAAAACTGTAGGCCCAAATGCAGAAAATAAATTACGAAATAATATTTTGTCGAATATTTTTGGAAAATGCATGAAGAAATACAGCATAATAAATATAGTAAAAATATAAGAAAAATATTAAAATACGTATTTCAAGATCGGGGAGTGACAAATGACATCAAGCAATATCTTACAAATCCACCTATTTGGTACCTCTAGTGATAGGAAGACCATTTTTGCTATATGTTCGAGCTTTGGATCATTCACTTGGTGCTCTTTTTGCACAAAAAAGTGATATAGGGCATGAACAAGCGATTTATTATCTTAGCCGAATGATGGTCGGAGCTGAACACAGGTATACTCCTGTAGAAAAGGAATGTCTGGCCTTGGTTTTTGCTGTCCAAAAGACAAGACATTATGTGACAGGACAGACTATCCATGTCATCTCCAAAATAAATCCTATTCGGGTATTGATGAGAAAACTGAGCATTCTTAACTCTAGGTTAGCTACCTGGGCGATGCTGCTCACTCCTTATGACATGGTTTATATAACTCAAAAATCAGTGAAAGGTCAAGCATTAGCTGATTTCTTAGCTGCTCATCCTATACCTGAAACATCAAAGTTATATGAGGATATTCCAGATGAAGTTGTAGATTACAATATGACTTTGAAAAATGACATTTGGCAATTATATTTTGATGGGGCATCACGGGTTGGACCTAAAGGTAATATTGTCTCTGGGGTAGGAATCGTTTTGGTTTCTCCTGACAAAATGGTCATATACCGTGCCTATTCTCTCAATGAACCATGCACCAATAATGTAGCAGAATATAATGCTCTATTGATTGGTCTCCAAGTTGCAAAATAATTGAATATTGAATTACTGGAAGCCTATGGAGACTCTCAGCTGATTGTTAATCAGGTTAGATGGACCTATGAAGTCAAAAATCCTGATCTCATCCCTTATCATCAAGTAGTAGTCGAATTGGTCCTTTCGTTCAAAGAATTCTTCTTTGAATTCGTACCACGTTCTCAGAATGTGGAGGCTGATGCTCTTGCTAGCATAGCTGCAGATTTGGCTGTTCCAATCCGAAGACAAAATATAATTACTTTGTTGGACCGAGATTTATTTTGTGTAAAGAATAATTTGTGTATTGAATAGAGTTATACTACAGAATCAAACTCTCAGCAGAGGGATTGAAGAACTCCATTTATTGATTATGCAGTTCATGGGGTTTTACCTGAAGATCCAAAAGAAGCCGTATCAATTAAAAGACGATCATTTCGATTCTATTATGATTCATCTTTACATATGTTATATCTTCGCTCATATGATGGACTCTTGCTGCGCTGTCTCTCAGAAAGTGAAGCTAAACAGACACTCTGTGAGGCTCATGATGGTGTCTGTGGTGCTCATCAACCGGGTCTGAAATTACAGGACCGCATTCGAAGAATGGGGTATTATTGGCCATCCATGATATCAGATGCTGTGGATTACGCCAGAAGGTGTAAAGCATGTCAGATTCATGCTGACTTTATTCACCAACCTTCACTACAATAAATATGGCATACAATAGCAGTTTATCTATAGCGTTCAAGCCTCCCTGCTATAGAATGTCATCATCAATAGCGTTCCTTCCGCAGTGCTATTAAAATAAAATACAATAGCAGTTTATCTATAGCGTTCGATCCTCCCTGCTATTATAATATAATCATCCATAGCGTTCATATTGAAGTGCTATTAAACGTTCATACAATAGCAGTTTATCTATAGCATTGAAGCCTCCATGCTATTAGAATGTCATTATCAATAGCATTCATTATGCAGTGCTATTAACAGAACTTTATATAGTGTGTTATGAACGCTGTTAAAGGTATAGTTTTTTTCTGAACGTTGTTATGCCCGTATGTCTAGGGGTGAGCATTATTCGATTTTTGGACCGAAATCCGAACCGAACCTAACCGAATAAGATATTCGGTTCGGTTTGAAAAAAATTTGGTTCGATTTCGGTTTCAAAAATACTAAAATTTCTTATTCGGTTTCGGTTTCGGTTTCGGTTTAATCCCCCTAACCTTTCAGAAATTTTATCTAAAATTTCTCTCCTTGGTAAACCGAATAAGAAAATTTAGTAATATATATACGAAATATATCTTTGTATATTTAGTTACTATATATATTGACAAAAAAATATTATAAATAAACTGAAATATTGGTTAAACCAAATAAACTGAAAATCGAACAGATTTATTCCGTTCGGTTTGGTTCGGTACAGGATATTTCGGTTGGTTTCAATTTTTTTATTCGATTTTCAGTCGTATTCGGTTCGGTTAACCGAGTTAATCGAATGCTCACAATTGAACTATCTACTGTTCCAATCTTGGGAGAAGCAACACAATTTTTTATTTTATATTAAAAAAAATAAGTTATAGGAGTGATTCAGTTTTGTTGTATAATTTATAGCGTTCTCGATAGCGGGTGATCCCGTCCGTTGGATTTTTAGAAATTAAATCGGTACCGTCCATAGCAAAATGCTATGTCTTATGTTTGAAAAAACCTTAATGTATTCTCCCCCAACCCTTCAACTCCTCATAACCCGCACGCCAAACTGAAACCCCCCCCTCATTCTCTCTGTCACGAAAACCCCTTCCCCTTCCAGAAACCCTTCCCCCTCCTTCTCTCTGTCATGAAACCCACCATCTTCCTCAGGTAATGCTCCCCTCACGAAATCCCCCCCCTCTTCCTCATCTTCTTCTCTCTGTTTCTCTCTCCCCTCACGAAAACCCTAAAGACCGACCGACCGATAGATTATTTGGGATTTTCGTGAGGGATTACACAACACCAAAACATGCAATTCGTAACACATTTTTTTTACAATTTGTAACGGTTACACTAACCAAAAGTACGATTTGCGACAGTTAGAGTTGTCTAGAAATGATGTATTAAAACTGTCATTATATTTTTGACGGATTAAAACTGTTGTTTAATATCAAAATCTATTTCACCAAATAGGAGCTTCAGATATGACAGATTGAATATGTTATTTGACATTCAAATTTAGTTGAAATTTTTGGCTCCAAATTAGACTCCTAATAATTTTTTTCCCAAATTCGTGACCCCTGTCGCTGAAAATTCCATCAAAACTTTTCTTCCTCCATCTCATTTTTTTTCCTCTCAAAACTTCTCCCCTCCTCCTGGAACCCCATCAAAAAAATTCTTTCTCCACCACTTTTCTTTCACTCAACCCCCTCCCCCCTTCGACTAGAAGTCTCCCCTCCTCCCGCTGGAACTCCCTGGAAACCTAAGGTATTCTTCTTCTCTAGAAATAATTTTTGAGATGCTGCTTCCCGAACAACGCAGAGAAGGAAGAAAAGAATGAACAACACAGAGAAGATCGATCAGATGGGGTTCACGTAAGGACACATCGAGGAGGAACGAGAGTTCCATGGGAGGGTCTTCCCGAAGACGCTGCTTCCTCCCTCCGAGAGCGGACGGAACTCGTGCGGCGAGCTTGTTAAGCTTGTGGCGAAGGAGAGGGTCCGGCTCTCGGAGCTGCTGGTGAACGAAATCCCCTTTCCTCCACTAATTTTTTATCATTCCCTCTCTCGAGCTTCTCTCTCTCACGAGCTTTCCCTCGCCTCTACGGATACCAAACCAAGAATTTTTTCATCATTTCTGAGCCATTTGCAACGACCTACCCCTTCTCCACGGATCATCGTCCATGGATCAACCACCTTCTCCCTCCTCCTCCACTACGGCCATCTCAAACCCTAATCCTAACCTAACCGCTCAAAACCCCTACCGAAGCGCTTTGTGATATCCGCCATCCCTATTCCCTCCTCTCCTCCCCGTCTCTCCTCTCCGCCATCTCTCTCCTTCCGAGGAACTACTCCTTCGAGATCCCCAAGAACCTCCACGGATCTCTACCCTCTTCGCCCTACGCGTCGTACTCCCCTCTCACAAGCTGACCTAATCATCCTCTGTAAGTCCCTCTTTTACCCCTACGACACCTCCGTCTTCCTGAACTCGCAGTTCCCTATTTTTTCTTCTTCTTCACAAAAAATTTAGCATTGGAGCAAAAAAATTAGGGGCTCGAGCTTCTAGTCTCTGATCCAGTGCATACCGATGTCGACATCGAAGGGGAGCAGAAGAGGAAAGGACTCTGAATCGCTCACAAACCTCTCCAGGTCTTCAAAGATTCGGCGCCATGAAACTCAAGGTCTGTCTTTCTCTCTAAAAATTTGATTTTTATCGATAATGATCGTAAATTTCAACACAAAATTAGTAGAAAGGGAACAACTATTTAAAGAAGGGAAACCGTAATTTTCAACACAAAATCAGGGGAAAGGGAACAACTATTTGAAGAGGGGAACTAGTAATACTCCGAGGCGATCGATTGCTACACCAAGGCCATCAACAGGAGCGCACTGGGAGATTCTGATACTTTTCTCCTCTATTCGAACAGAGCTCATGTCAATTTCCTGTTGGGAAAATATGGAAGCGTTGTCGATAACGTCGAAGAGAAGGTGAAACTCTCCCCGATGAATGTGAAAGTGAGTTTTCTTTGATTTCGTGCTTGCCCATTTGTGAAATTTTGTAGAATGTTGATTTCTTGATCCTGATATTGTATGGTCGGTTCAGTGGAAAATTAAAGAATGTAGCCTTGGAAAACATTATCAAAATAAGGCACTTTTCCGAGCTGGGCCCTCTCGAATTTGCGTTATGGAAACACAATTACATAACATAACTCATGCTTTCGAAGTTGTGTTTCCAAATCACAAACTCTCTTGTTGAAGTCGGCATTCGAAAAACTACAGTCTTAAGAGCATCTATTTTTTTTCCACACAACTACATGTTAATGAGAAAATCATAATTTGTGTAATAAATTAATAATTCAATGCTTGATATAATCAATTGTTGTCCGAAGGCTGGTATGTCTTGTGAGCTAATTATTTGATGCTAACATAAATTCATTTACATTTACACTTTTCCTTTTATACAAATTTACTAAAATATTGAAGTTTTGACACAATGCTAACCAAGATGATACAATAATATTGGGTTCGTTGATAGAAAAAATGATGTGAATGTTCATAGTCATACTAATCTATTCATGATATTTGCTAAGAAGTCCAGGTCTGATGCTAATATGCAAACTAGTAGATAAAGGTATGCTATTCATTTTCATTTATTTTTATTATATTTAGATGGGCTAAGATAGAAAAATCATAATTCGTGTCAGGCACAGACACTCTATGGTATGCCAAATTCAAACACATATCGAAAGAGTTCCTCTAGAAGTCCATGCTGCCAATCAACAATTTAAATATAGTTTTAACTTTGCAATAATATTTGAACAAGTTAATGTTAGTTATAACTCTAAAACAATATTTGCATATTATTTATTCATTACTCTTTTATCTTTTTCAATTCATAAGGCTTTAAGTAGGCTTCATCAGTTCCATTATACTTCTTCTGGTGCAGCATAGAGTTGCCTTTCAATATCAGTTAAGCTTCTTCTTTTTTGCATTATACCAATTTTGTATAGTACCATCTTCAGATCTTCTGGAGAATAGCTTTTTTGGGTTCCATTGAGCTGTTTCTGTGCAGATGGATTTTATTGATGTTACACAAACTTCTCTGTTTATGTTATTATTAGTTTAGGGAGTGGTTTCTTCTCTGGAGGAAAAAAAGGTCCATATGCCCCTTTGAATATTGCTTGATGGGTTGCATGTTATATATCCATAGACTACATTGTAGTTTACATTTCTATTGTTGTGAACCAAACGATTAGGGGCAAATGAGTTAGTTTCTGTCACTTTTCTGATACTTAGTGTAACATGTGTTCTGGGATTCAGGAAGCGCTACAAAACAAAGAAGCTGCTCAAAAAGTAGCTGTTAAAGCGCTAAAAGGTGCTTCTGTAACTGAAAATTTAGTTCGTATTCTCAAGTACGAAATTTTTTCTTTCATCCTCGTCCATCTCTATTTCCATGAAGAAGTCATTTTATGATTGACTAGATGTTCTTGCACAGGATGTTCTCAGACTTGACTCTTGAGCAGCAACGCGAAGCCCATTTATCCTGCAAGCTCATTCGACCGGTTCCTTGACTTCCATCTGGAGGTTGTTCAAGCAGTGATCGATATGGAAAAAAGGCTATTTTATTTTATGATATGACTTTTAGAGGAACTCTTTTACTTGCTGAAATTAGATTTTATGATATGAACTTTGTAGAAGAACAACACTTGCTCTTCCAGGAAATAAAAAGTCCAGTACCATAAAAACCCTGAATAATGGGGACATCTGTGACCGTGATTATGAGAAGAAAAAACTTTTTTTTGAGCCATATACTCCTGCTGACCCTGGGCCTTATCCCCAGGATAAGCCAAAGCTGAACTCAGTCACATTTACCCCTACTCAGGTACTCCTTCTTCTTTTTTTCCTTTTCTAGTTTCTGTAGCAAGAACTATATGAATCTTGTAGCATTTTATTTTTTCCCACTTGGTATCAATATGAAAATCTCCAAACCTTACATGCCATCTTTTTTCCTTCCAAAGAGTTTTTTTTAATTTCTTGCTACATGTTACAGGTTGATATGAGAATGCCATAGCCTTTTGCCCTTTGGTTTGTGTCATAGAGATGAATACATTCCCTAAATCAAGTTGTCTCATCTGACCTCATTGTGTATACTCTTTTCTGAGCACAGCTGGAGGGTACTCTTTGGTCTCATGAACTTAAACTATATAACTGAAATGGTTGGTGACGGAGGTCTATCTATCTGCCAACTTGCCTTCTAGTTTTTATGGCAAGGCCCACTCTTGTTCATACCTATAGTGTCCAGGATTTGGCACCAATATAGAGTGTTGCTGTAAGGTCAACATCAATCCTAATTCTTTATTCTTTTATGGTATTTTCTCCATCTATAGAGGTATTGGTCCATTCTGATAGGAGAATGCTGGATGATGATTATATTATAGTATGATATTGAGTTAGTTTAGCATTTGGGTAGCTCAATAGTAACAATATCAACTGTATAGGATGTTAATAACCTTATTGGGTAATTTTGTGTTGGTTTTGGCGATTTATATCTCAAATGGAATTGAGGCGAGCCCCGAGGGTAGGCTTTGCATCTCTTTGCTAAGTTATAGGTTCCTAAACCTGGACAGGAAATACTCCATAGAGGAAATTCATGTCCAGGTGATGAATGATTAGAATGGTGATTGTCCATAAAACTATGCTGTTACATAGTAAAGTCATGGTAAAGTGTGACCAATCAATAAACAACTTACATGCTTCGGTTATTAGGTCTTTTTGTACTTCTTTTTTTCATTACTGTCAACTGCAATATGTACTTTTTTTCATTACAGTTTGCATAATTGAAGCTGACTTATTTACAGCAGGAACACCTTTATTTATTTGTGATCTTGTGGTGTAATTTTAGGTTCTTACTGCGAAGAATTACACTCTTATTCTAGGGATGCCTGGGACAGATAAAACTTTAACAATGGTACATGCAGTCAAGGCGCTAATGAAGATAATACGGAGAATAAGGAGGAAAAGCAAATGATACCGAGAACCTACTCGTGGCTACTTTTCAAAGTATTAAAATGCCTATCTTTTGATATTATATAGGACTATTTGTTATTTGCTACTTAGTGATTTTACTGATAGTTCCTTTCCTTTTTCTTCTGAGTGGGCATTTTACTTAGTCCGTTGCTTTTCTATGTATAGGTAGCGAATTTGGCTATGTAAGGGTGCAGGCAAACAAGGAACAACTAATGCTACAGGTTAGTATTGATATCATCTGTTCAACCACCCCACCCCAGCACCACCACCACCAGCAAATACCTTTAGTTATATTTTTCTTACATTTATTATTTTCACTATTGATACTACTTATATATATTCAGCAAACATTTATGTTTTGGTATGGGTTGATTTCAAGTTTTAACAATTTGACTTCTATAAGATTTGTTATTTTCACCATTGCGACAGCCGCAACTAGACAGTAAGAAAGGGCATCCAAGTGTTACGTAGTTATGTTTCTCGAATATGTACTTAACCAACATGTTTCTAGGATCAAGCACAAACCTACAAGCTTCACTTTACTTTACATACAAGAATTATTTACCTAAACAAGTAATCTTTGTTTCCTTCTTAGGCGCCAATGATCCACAAATTTTAAAATCTCTCTCTTCATGTCTGTATACATATGATGAGAAGATTTAACTTTTCTGGTGGTAGATGGGATCCTTATATGGTAGAATGATAAATTATAGAATGACTCATGTCTTCTTAGCTTATTCCACGGAGTCCAAAATTTTTTAGCATTTTTTCAGGCCGAGGAAAAGAAAAATGAAGATAATACGGAGAATAAGGAGGAAAAACAAATGATACCGAGAACCTACTCGTGCCTACTTGCTCCCCATGGTATGATTTTTGAACTTATGACCCAACTACATTTCAATTATTATTTGAAAGACTTATATGTCGATGCGGTTACATTAGAAACTTCATTGAATTGTGAACGATATTTCAATCTAACGGTTAGCTGCAATCAGGCATCTTAAGGGTTAGATGAGTGATTATCACTTGAACTGTACTTATATTTGTATGAAGAACTACATATAATTTTTCTTTCTGAAGCCTCGAAACATTTGGTATGTCTGCATATGAAGTAGAGTGTATAGTCAGTTTGTAATGGTCCTGTGAGGGGTGCACCTTTGGCCTCAGTTGGTTTTCTTAGTATCCTTTTCCTATCCCAATAATTTACTTTTCGTCAATTGTCTGGATCGGCTCGAGATGGTTTTTTCTTTACACTAATGATTTACTCCCTATTTTTGTGTAGGTTGGATGAAGGAAGAGGATGCTTTCTGAGGAGTTTTGGTTGTGGATAGGCTCGAAGGGAGCTAAATGTTAGATAGTCAACATTTTGGGATATATGTAGCTGACTACAATGTTAATGTTTAATTTTTGGACATGTTTGGTACTACTTCGTTGTTCTACATGGAGAAATTAAGGATTTTGAATGTTTGGTACTACTTCGTTGTTCTACATATATTAGACAATGAAATTAATGAATTTACTTATGTTCGGAATTCATTCTGTGATTGATTCGCATTTAAATTTTTGAATACCTGTATTTTGTGTAATTGTGGCATTATCTGCAATAGTATTCTGATGTGCTGTATTCTGCAAATTTTCGAATACAGAATTTTGACTCTGCAATAGCATTCTGATATGCTATTGTTGCACATATAATAGCAGGAAAGAAATGCTATAAAAAACAGATATATATCGAAACGCTATTAACAAACAATAACAAACATGAACGCAATTAAAAATAAACAGCGTTCAGGAATGCCATAACACATTAATAGCGTTAACAAATGTTATTAATGAACAATAGCGTTCGTAAAGGCTATGTAAACTATATAGCGTTTGTAAGTGCTATAACATGTCTATAGCGTTCATGAACGCTACAATATATTAATAGCGTTCATGAATGCTATTAAAGTTCTATAGCGTTCCTAATTGCTAGAACTATCATATAGCGTTTCAAAATGCTATACATTGTCTATAGCGTCAAAGACCGCTATAATCCATGAATAGCGTTCGTGAACGCTATAACTTTATAGCGTTCTTGTACATGGGGTTATTATAGCGGGGGCATATATAGCGGACGAAATATACTATAATATGCATTCTACAGCGTTCAGCGTACGCTATCATATCCCATATCTGTTGTAGTGCTTCTGAATTTCTACATCCTACAACAGCTTCTTGGCCCTTCGAAGCTTGGGGTATGGATGTCATTGGTCCTATTAACCCTCCTTCTGTTAAAGGACATCGGTTCATATTAGCTATAACCGATTACTTTTCTAAGTGGACAGAAGCAGTTCCCCTTGCTGAAGTAAAAACATCTAATGTGATCAGCTTTATCAAACATCATGTCATTTATCTCTTCGGGATTCCTCGACGAATAATTCATGATAATGGTCCACAATTTGCCAGTCAGGTATTTTATCGGTTCTGTGATAAAAATCAAATTCAAAATCTGGCTTCTACGGCTTATAATCCAGCTGCCAATGGTTTAGCCGAAGCCTTCAATAAGACGATCATTAAACTTCTCAAAAAGTTTGTCTCTTACAATAAACGTGATTGGAATGAGAAACTTGGAGAATGTTTATGGGCTTATCGAAAAACAGTCCGGACTCCTACTGGTTTTATACCCTTTTTATTGGTTTATGGATGTGAGACTGTTCTTCCCTTGGAAATCCAGATTTCATCTCTATGAATAGCTATTGCTAATGACCTAACTATAGAGAACAATGATCGCTTACAACTCCAAGAACTCGAAGGATTGGACGAGAAGCGTATTCACGCACAATAGCATCTTGAGCTATATCAAGCCCGTATATCTCGAATTTTCAACCGTAAAGTTAAAGAGAGGGTATTCAAGATTGGCAAATTAGTCTTAGCCGTTCGAAGATCGATGGTTCTGACTCACAAAAGCAAGAGGAAATTCTAAGCGAAATGGGAAGGTCCTTATGTAATTGAGACCGTGTTTTCTAATGGCGCCTATCGGTTATCAAAACCCAATGGAGATTTACTCATGATGCCGATCAATGGCAAATTTCTTAAGAAGTACCATGTATAAAAAAAAGACAAAAGACAGAATGAAAATAAAATTTCTTTTTATTTTTATTCTAAATAAAGGATTAAGGATGAGGACCGCTGCCTTCCTTATTGAATACATAGTCAGCCAATGCTTCGAAGGCGTCGTTGCCTGAGTTCATAAAAAACCTGCAGGCAGCCATCCTCAGCGCTTCTTCTTCAGGAGTTTTTCCTGGTTCTACTAAGAAAGCGAGAATGTCTTGTGGTAGCTTGGGAGTAGAAGAGCTTCCGCCTACTTCGGTTGGACCTGATACAATTGGTTCAATGGGACACGTCTCAATGATGTCCTCAACTTTCTTGGAGACTTCATTCTTTTGCTGCATATCCTTGGAAGACATTTCCAATAGAGGAGTGAAAATAAGAATGAAAAGTTACAAAGATTTCTCACCTATTTAATAGGAGAGATCTATTAATGAATCGGTCTTTGAAATTGAAAATAACCTTTCATTCCCGAAAAGGCTTGTCCGTTCATTACAGATTCATTCATTTACTTTTGAATTGAATACTTGAATTGTTCTTTCTTCTCTCGAAAGTTATGTCGGTTCATTTCATATTGGCATATATCCTCAATGACATCTGTCCTCTTAATCCCCAGCTACCAAGGTTTGGTTACGCTGATTACTCATCTCTTTGGAGAGAAATTTTAATCTTCTATCTTACCCATTGGTATAGAAAATTGGATTTATTATTTATCACGTTCTTCTAACCTCTGAATAAATATTAAATCCGCTTGCTTTTCTTATCTATCAAATCTATTTTGACTTCTGCATAGATATTAATCTACTTTTTCTTTGAGTTCTTACATGCTGTCATGTCCATAATACCTCTGATAGTATTGTATACTCTAAATAGAAAACAAGATTTTATTATCTATCATGTCTATATTACTTCTGGATAGATACAAATCATTGAGCATAGAAGATTCATCATTTCCATTCTCATTTTCATCATAAAAGTCTATTACATTTCTTAGACTTTCTTACAAATTATAATGGAAATCTATTACATCTTGGATTTTCATTCTAATACAACAACGATGACCTAATCGAGATCTATTTCTTCTTTTGATCTTCTTTATCGGATTCATTGTTGGTGTCAATTCCTTACTGTCTGAGCCTCAATGGCAACCAGAACAGAAGGAATCAAACTCTGGTCTTCTCTCTCAGACGAGAGGAGAATCCCAGAGTATGGCAGCCCGAAGACGTGTTGCTGCCAATACAATTGGTGGAGAAGTGGCGGCCTTTCAGAGGAGATAGGAATGTATCCAGTATTGGGATACAATTCCTAGTCCTGCCGTGAAAGGAACTTTACTACCCAATTTCTCGGGATAGAGTTGACTCCACCATCCAACTTTCCATGTATAAAGGCTCTTCCTACCATCTGAGGAAGACCCTTTTATCCCACAAAAAGTTCTGAGTTGTCTGATTTGCGCGTCAAAAGCGCATGAGCTCCCTCATGCTGATGTCAGAAGAATACTTCTTACAACGCCAAAGTCGCCGATACCGGTTCTGGAAAAGTTCTTCAGCCAAGCTTCTGCAGAGAATAACAGAAAACAACAGAAGTATCATCAGCCACTTACTGATTAATTAAAGACTGATGCTCGCGCACCTTACTCAACAAGGTTTTTACGCCCGTGTCTCATGTGCACCCTATTCAACAAAGGCTTTTTTACGCCATTGTTTCATATGCACCTCATTCAACAAGGCTTTTTACGCCAATGTTTCAAAAGTATATGATTCAACAAGGCTTTTACGCCCGTGCATCTTACCTATAAGATTCTACGTCTATCAAGGATTTACACTCATGGACATCTGTTTTCGACAAAAAGTTCAAAGGTAGACGATTGTTTTACAAATTAAACTTACCATTGAGGTCAGATGATTCGGCTCCGAGAATTATTGAATCAACGTCTGTCGACCGGGCGTACAGTAGAACAACATCGGAAAGCATCATCATTTGTTGAAGAATAAAATCTTGCAAAGAGCTACCGGGCGTACAGAGAGACAGCATCGGAAAGCATCATCATTTGCTAAAAGCTATCTTCGAAAGAATGAGAATGAGAATGTATAAAACATTCTTTAACTCAACTATTTATAGGGGTTGAGGAAACGGTTGGAATGAGTCTATTTCGGGAAAGATCCTACTAAAAAGGCGCTCGTGACCACAAGGTAGATGCCACGTGTTGTTTTGTTTCTTTTGAGAATAAACAACCATAAATACAGTTAAAGAGGTGTTGAACAATTCTATGTACCAACAGACGAGTTCAATATCAAGATTTTATTTATAAAAGGGGAGGGAAGTGGACCCCTACAGATAAAAGACTCGCAATACATAGACGACACTTCTACATAAAACATTATTTTTTCTCTCCTTCATTGGGCTGACGAAGAGAGGCATCTAAGTCGTGCATGTTACGAATCCCGGAGCGGCGCATCAGATTAAGAAACGCTTCTACATCTCCTGATCCCTCATACGTAGTAGAAGGACCACCATCGATATGACTAAAGACTGCTGGAGTCACTCCGAAGCACTCTAAAAAGTTGCGTGCCCGCTCAAAATCAATCCTGGAGCTCGGAGCCTCTTCCTTGTTAATTTCTTTCTTTGGTGCCATGGCAATATGAGGATGAATAGCAAGGATGAAGAATTTTCTCCTTATTTATACAATTAAATCGACTTTTCACATTCCTTATGGGAAATTGCTCATTATTAATGCAAGCTCGGGAAGATGAAGAAGCATTCAAAAGTTTCGAGAAGAAAATTCATTATGACGGTTAAGTATTGACCGACATCATTTCTTGACTTTTACGCCGACTGTTGGATATCCCTACTTTTACGCGGATGACTGTTGAGTATCCCGAATTTTACGCTGACTGGTCAAATCTTAACTTTTACGCTTCTGTTCAAATTGTTTCAAATTTGGAGGATATTTGAAAACATTGAAGGGGGTCTTGTAGGAGCGTAAAAAGTGCTTCATAAGAATGAGTCAAAGAGATGGATCATTCCATTTAAATTGATCCACTTTACGCCTAAGAGAAGCTAGTCACTTTACGCCTAAAGCAGGCTAATCATTTTACGCCCGGGTCAAAGCTAATGGTTTTACGCTCAGGACAGGCTAGCCACTTTTACGCTGGACAAAGCTGTCAAGTCTTGCATGTAATGCAAAGTCTGGCACGAAGACTTAATGATGGCATATATCACAGAAATCAAAGGGATTTGTTTTACACAGAGACCAATTTGTCGTTTAGTATGTGGACTGAGCTATTTTTACGCTCATAATATGGCTTCTTTTACGCACGGAGACTATACGAGTTTTTACGCTCAAAGGTTGACGTGTGCGTAAAGTTTATTTGGGCTACTTTTACGCTCAAGGTTATTTAACAACCACTTTCCATGGAAAGTCTATATCAGAGCTATTGTACGCTTAGTCTACTACTTTACGCTTAGGACATATTTGGGTTGTTTTTATGCCCTATTCCAATTCAGAACGTGGTTTGCCTACATGGCTTTCATGCCACATATCTCGAAGAACGTGTGTACGTGCATCCTATTCTTACTGAAATAATGGGACACATGTCAACGTATGCAGAGGATAACTCCAATTATGGGTGGCAGTTGTTAGCGTAAAGACGAAACTTTTGCTGAGTTTTTATGCACGAGAGCCCAAGTCTATAAATAGACTGATTTTTCTCAGATAGACAGAGAGGACAGAGAGAAAAGGGAGAATACATAGAGATCAGAGCCCAGAGACTTTGATTTTCGGAGTATTCTTCTTCAAATTTTCTTCCAGAATAGAGTAAAGTAAAGCAGGAAAGCATTCGGCCTCGCCATCAGTGCCCAAGTGCATCGATACCTTTCTGGTGACTTAGTTCTTCCAATTGTTCGACTTCTAGCAGTGATCTTCATCATCATCGTATGGTCCAAGGAACAAAGTGATCATTTACAGATCAGACTTCCATAGCAATACTTTCCAGAATCAAATTTGTACTTCTTGTACATTTTTTCGTTTTATTTTCAAAATCCAATTTTCAGGCATTTTGTTAAGTGAAACACCAGGACCAGCCTGTGGACCCGGTGCTCGTAGAGGATGCACCGCCAGTAGTGACCTAGTTTACCTAGATTTTGTCTGAATTACATTCCAGTTTGATACTTTGAGACTTGTAGTATTTATTTGGGATATTGTTTTATGACTTCGATTCTAAACTTATAATTGTGGCTCGGCAATATTTCAGACTATATACTTCATCTTTATCTTTATCATCGTGCTTATCTTTCCTAGATTATGTAATTGAGTGGTAATTATATTCCTCCGTGCGGAGATGACAGGTTATATAATTGTGTCTTAGATTCTATATATTCTAGATGACCTTACAGTATTCTATCATCGATACTGCGGCGTAGGCTGGACGTACCCACGTGCTCGTGCCCCTAAACAGGGTGCGGGTCGTAACAGAAAGTTGGTTAGACCGACCACCCTAAATATTGTGTTTATCACAGATTTATAGGACATCCAACTCGAGCGTGCTATGTGCTCAAGGGCAAAATCCAAGAGATGGTCAACTCTGGTGCAGTTACTCTCCAATAGGACGAGAAGACAGTGACGGACAATGTCATCTCTGTGCAATTTGGTGATTTCCCTCCGCAACTAGTACAAGATGGTGTCGTCCCTATTCCGAGGGCTACTCTTGAGATCGTGAATCTTCCACCTTCCCAAAATGAAGGTCTTATTCCGCTATCCACTGATAAAGGAGAAATCATGTGGATTCATCCAGATCTAGTGGCAGACTTTGAAGCGCCTTCTTCTTCCAATCAAAAGAAGCGTTCTAAAACTATATCGAAGAGCTGCAACATGGTATCCTTTGAACCTGTAGCAGAAGAAAATTTTTTAATCGGCACCAGATCTGGAAAACCTTACCTTCGAGAGTATCCCAAAACTCAAGAGAATCCTACTCCATCTTCCGATGTTATTCCTGCATCGTCTTCCCCTGTTGAGAATATACCATCTACATCTTCGCCAGTAGTGGAACCGATTCCTTCCAAACTAACATCAGCAGACAAGAGAAAACAACCTGTCCGTTTTGATAAAGCGTTGAAGAAGTTCTCATCTCTCGGACTTGGAAAGCCATATAATTTTGACATACTGGCTCAATTGGCTAACACTCCAGCTAGATTGTCAATCTTCGAACTCTTACGTCTCTCAAAGGAAACTCGAGAAACGTTGAGTGAGGCCTTCATGCAGGCTGATGCTTGTATTGCTCTCCTCAAGATGCCTGAAAAGTAGCATGTCAGTTATACACATTGTTATAGTGTATTTGAACTAATGCCCAATATCACCTTTACACAAGATGACATACTGTTAGAAGATAATCATCATGATCGTCCTCTCTACTTCACGGGATTTGTGGACACCATGAAAGTCGATCGCATTCTGATTAACCCAGGTTCTACACTTAGCATCATGCCGAAGACTCTGCTAGACGCTTGGAAGATCCCGGTGCACAACCTTTCTACAACTATCACTACTATCTTGGGGTTCAATCAAAGAAGAAGTAAACCTTTGGAGAAGATACGCCTGAAACTTTAAATCGGCAATCTACGTACGAAGGTGAGTTTTTATGTGATTGATAATCTTGGTTCATACAATGCTTTGCTGGGAAGACCATTCCTCTACGAACACAATATTGTACCTTCTACTCTCCACCAATGTTTCAAATATGTGGATAGCAATGGAGAAGTACATAAAGAAGTTGCAGACTTAAATCTTTTTAAGGGGGTTGAAGCATGCTGCAACGATTCTCGTATGTACAAAGAGGAATTCATGAAGGTGGTATTAGCAATGGATACTGATGAAGAACAGAAAGGCATGCCAAATGATACTCTGGTGGTCCCTGTCAAAGGACGTACTTCCTGTCCTCAGTCTTCCAAGACATTGACTATTTATCTTCCTTCTCACAAGAAGCAGCCTCCTGGTTTTAGACAAGAACAAAGGGAGCTCACCTCTTCTGAGCCACTTGTAATCGACCTTCGTCGTAAAAAAAACCCTCCATCCTTCTCGTTCTTCTTTTCCTCCTCTGGTTATCAATCTTACTAACCCTTCTAATGCTAAAAGTCATATGGTAAATGATGATGTAAAGATCAATAAAGTAGCATCTCCTTTGCAGTATACTGATGTCTCTTATCATACTCGATATTTTTTGGATATGCTAGATAGCTTCAAACCACTTACAATAGGAGTCGTACCATCTATCCAAAATGTGGTATCACTTGAATCAATACAAGAATCGTTCTTCCTAGTTACTTCTCGAAAGAAAGACGAAACTTCTATACTTTTTAGTAAAGGAACAGAACAAAAAAATCATGCCTGACAACGATAATGAAAAGGATGATACATGAAAGATACAACTACATCGTTATAGTCCACAATCCAAGACAATCATCCATAAAATGGGCTATGATTTTAAAATTGGCCTCAATGGCGACAAAGGAATGCGAACTCCTATTCGTATTCTTGTTACAAAAGGAAAATTACAATAATACTACACTAAAACAAAACTTGGGCTGGGTTATACTTCACCAGTTATAACTCCACAAGCCTCTGAATCTGATAAAGATGAACGCTCTAATTCTTCAGATTCCATTTCATGGGACTCTGGCACCAGTATTGGTCATGTCCATCGGGTGACAGTATCTGCTAATATGGTGTCTGTCGAGTTCTCAGAAAATGACGAGGATGATATTGAAGAAGCTCCTGAAGCAGATGCTTGGGCACAAAGGATGGACACTCAGTGGGAGCTCCATTTTGAACAACGAGAACCACCTACCGAAGATCAACTAATCCAGATCGATGTTGGAGAGAAAGGTGTACCATGACCGATCTTCATTAGCAAGAATTTCCCAGAGGATGATTATCAAGAACTGATTCATCTCATTCAGAAATATATCGATGTCTTCGCCTGGAGTTATGAAGATATATCGGGTTTAGATCCTCAGGTCGTAACTCATAAACTTAATATTTTGCCTAATGCCAAGCCAGTCAAACAACAACAACGGCGATTCAAGCCTGAAATGATGGATGCGATAGATGATGAAGTCAGAAAGCTTATCACTTGTGGTTTTATCAGAGAAGAACAGCATCCTGACTGGGTAGCCAACGTTGTACCCGTCTTGAAGAAGACCGAAAAAGTTCGAGTGTGCATAGACTTTCATGATCTCAATAAAGCTTGTCCTAAAGATGAATTCCCTCTCCCAATTACTGATGTCATGATCGACAATACTTGTGGATTCGAACGAATCTCTTTCATGGATGGGTTTTCTGGATACAATCAAATCCAGATAAATCCTGATGATGAAAAACATAATTCATTCTGTCCTTCCCGTGAAATATACTGCTATACAGTCATGCCTTTCGGTCTTAAGAATGCAGGTACAACATACCAGTGGGCTATGAGTACTATCTTTCGAGATCATTTGCAAAAGACCGTCGAATGCTATATTGACGATATTACTATCAAAAGTCGTCTAAAGGAAGATCATATCCAAGATTTAAGAGCTATCTTCAATCTAATGCGCCAGCATCAACTCAAAATGAATCCCACCAAATCTTTCTTGGGAGTCTCTAGTGGCAAATTTCTCGAATTCGTTATTACCTCTAAAGGTATACACGTTGATCTCGAGAAGATCAAAGCCATTCAAGAGATGCATCCTCCATACAACCTAAAAGAGCTACGGGGATTCCATGGTCGTCTTGCATACATCAGGAGGTTCATTTCGAATTTGTCTGAACGTTGCAGACCATTTACTCAGTTAATGAAGAAAGGTGTATCTTTCATTTGGACAGAAGAATGTCAACGAGCATTTGATGACATAAAGTGGTATTTGATGAGTCCACCGGTCCTAGTACCACCGATCTCAGGAATACCTTTCTTGATGTATGTTCGGGCGATGGACCATTCACAGGGAGCTTTGCTGGCTCAGAAGAACAAACAAGGTCATGAACAAGCCATTTACTACCTTAGTCGGACGATGATTGGAGCTGAACATCGTTATAGTCCGGTAGAGAAGGAATGCTTGGCCTTAATGTTTGCTATTCAAAAGACAAGACATTACATCATCGGCCAAACCATTTATGTTATTTCTCGAGTTAATCCTCTGCGGGTCTTAATGAAGAAGCCCAGTACACTCAATTATAGGCTTGCTATATGGGCCATATTATTAGCACAATATGACACGGTATATATTCCACAAAAGGCTGTGAAAGGCCAAGCACTCGTCGATTTCTTAGCAGCTCATCCTGTCCCTGAGACATCTAAACTCTATGATGAGATTCCAGACGAGACATTGGAATCAAATATGATCTCAGAAGAATTTCCTACTTGGCATTTATTCTTCGACGGAGCATCTAGAATTGAACCTGGAGGCACCCTTGTTGCTGGAGTGGGAATTATTTTTGTTTCACTAGATGGATTAGCTATTCAGAGAGGTTATTCCTTGGATGAGTCATGCTCCAACAATGTGGCAGAATAGCTTCCTCATTCAATGGGTTCTTCATCGAACATGTACGTCGAGCATGCAACACCGAAGCTGATGCCCTAGCTAACCTAGCAGCGGTCTTAGCAATTTCGGTAAAAAGACAACAAATGGTTGTTATTTCCAATAGAGAACTATTTTGCATTGAAAATAATCATAACATTGAATTCAGTAATTCAACTAAAGTCATTGTCATTAGCGAAGATTGGAGAGCACCTTTTATCGACTTTGCAGTATATGCCATACTACCTGAAGATCCTAAAGAAGCTACAAGTATTCGTCGACGATCGCTTCACTTTTATTATAATCATACTACCAAAACTCTCTTTCGACAAACTTTTGATGGATTACTTTTAAGATGTCTTGCTGGTGATGAAGCAAAGCAAATATTACGCGAAGCTCATGACGCCGTTTGTGGAGCATATCAGCCCGATCCTAAATTACAGGATCGTATCCGACGTATGGGCTACTACTGGCCCTCTATGGTATCAGATGCCATTGACTATGCAAGAAAATGTCGAGCATGGCAAATTCATGCAGATTTTATTCACCAACCGTCGAAATTTCTTCACCCAACTGTTGTCTCATGGCCCTTCGAAGCTTGGGACATAGACGTAATTGGCCCTATCAATCCACCTTCGTCTAAAGGACATCGGTTTATCTTGGCTATAACCGATTATTTCTCTAAATGGGCTGAAGCCATACCTTTAGCTGAAGTGAAGACTAGCAGTGTCGTCAACTTCATCAAACATTATATGATATACCGATTTGGCGTACCTCGTCGAATCATCCATGATAATGGACCACAGTTCGTCAGTTAGAAATTTACTAGGTTCTGTGATGATAATCGAATCAATAATGTTGCTTCTACGGCCTATAATCCTGCAGCTAATGGGTTAGCTGAAGCATTCTACAAGACCATCATCAAACTCCTTAAAAAATTGTTTATACTAACAAACGTAATTGGAGTGAGAAGCTTGGAGAATGTCTATGGGCTTATTGCACTACAGTCCGTAATCCCACAGGTTGTACATCTTTTTCTCTGGTATATGGATGTGAAGCTGTCTTACCGCTGGAAATTCAAATTCCATCCTTGAGAATTTCCATTGCTAATAAACTTACCACAGAAAACAATGATCCTCTCCGACTTCAAGAATTGGAGACGCTCGATGAGAAAAGGCTACTAGCTCAACAATATATCGAATTATATCAGGCCCGTATCTCAAAAGTTTTCAATCGCAAAGTCAAAGCGCGAACATTTTAGGAAGACGAGCTAGTTCTTACGGTCATACGTCCTATGACTATGACCCACATGAGCAAAGGCAAATTCGAGGCAAAATAGGAAGGTCCGTATGTGGTAAACAAGATTTTCTCAAATGGAGCTTACCAATTAACAAATATGGATGACAAAATTGCTATGATGCCTATCAATGGCAAATTTCTCAAAAAATATTATGTATAAAAGCAAAATGTTTTTCATTCAGAGAAATGATGTAAATAAAACTCATTTTATTCAAAAGCAGAAAGAGGTACATAATATCAAGGGCAGGGACGAGGACCCGACCCTTCATGGTTAAATACATGATTTGCTAGCAATTCAAACATCTTATTGTCTGAACACACCAGCAACTCACAGGAAGTTGTCCTCGTGGCTTCTTCTTCAGCAGTCTTCCCAGGCTCCACCAACTTGGCAATCAGGTCCTGCTCTGGTACAGGAACAGTCGAGCCTTCCCCCACTTCTTTCTGAGGAGGCAACGGAGGCTCAGCAGGAGGCGTCTTAGTCGTATCTTCAATCTTCGGAGTGTGCATATTTTTAGAAAACATTATGTACTGAGAGAAAAGAAGTTGACAACATCTACAAAAGTTCTATTCTATTTGTAGATAGAATGACTATATAATCGGCTTCGAGAACCGATGCGACTTTTCCTCCTCGAAAGAAGTCCAACTGTTCGCTTATTCACTTTTTCTCCATAAAATAGTCCGATTGTTCATTCATTCCCCTTCTCGAGAACCGAGGTGATTGTTCTTTCATTCACTTTCTCTTCCCTAAGAAATCTGACCGTCCATCCATTCATCAGTCTTAGCATTTATTGTATTTTATTTATTTTCTCGTAAATAAAGCACATAGATGATAAATTCTCACATCTAAAACAGAAAAAAAGAATTCACGTCCTCCGTACCTCTAAATTCCAATTATCTACGTCAGCAACTTGTCACGTCCCTATCACCTCTGACAAACTTGTCTATTGAAATAACAATATTTTCAATATTATATTTTGCTACGTCCACATTACCTTTGAGCAGATATAATAAATATTGTTATTTTCTAATTAAGAAATATATCACGTCCAGTACCTCTGAATATACTTTCTATTCTATTACTTATATCTATAACAAGGAATGCAACAAGTAATGGAACCACAAAAAAAAATTCTCATTTTATTTCCTTTTCATTAAAATGTTGAAAAAGATACATCATAAAGAAAAAGATAACAATTTTGATCATTTTATTCTGAAGAGTAAGTGATGAGATCCATGATCCGCTTCTTCAAGGCTTTAGCTCTTTCAGAGCAAGAATCCAGTACCCGTTGCCTGGCTTCAACCCTTCCTGACTCTGGGTCAAATGGGTGCAGGGCGGCTGTTTGACGGGCTTGTAAAACCCCTTTTTTTATTTTTTTATTATTTTATTAGACTTAAAAATAAATTTATACAATTTATGGTTTTATTTATTTTTTAATGACCTTAGCCATTGTTGCGTTTTGGAGCACTAGACGACCATGACTTTTAGCACGGAAGTTGTAGCAGTGTGCCTTGACTAGTATATTAGTCATGCCATGGGAGACCTAGCCATAGTTTTGTCCAAACTAGGAAAACCAGGCCGAGTTGTGAAATAATGCATTTAAAATATTTTTATTTTAGATACTAATTTATATATTGATTTTTAGATGACCCGGTTTGCCCAAACCAGTCCGAATAGGGCCCGGACCGAACCCAATCCCACGTAAGCATGTTGTGTGACCAAATGTGGCCAAGTAGGCATATTATATATATATATACAAATATTTTCTAAATTACTTTAGAATTTTATGTGCAATTCCTAATTATTTAATTATTCGTACTATTATTGGTATTTTATTATTAAATAATATCGTACAATATTTGTACAAATTTTTGGACCCGGATAAGGGTGTGCAGTATAAGTTCACCCATTAGAAAGATTTTATTAATTTATTATTATTAAAATTAATTTTTTCGAAGATTTAATGAACATGTTTTTCTATTTAAATATTATTACTATTTTGAGTTGATTTATTAAGGATTGAATTTATATATATATGTAGATATGCTCAAATATATTAAATAATTGGATAGTTGACTTTTAAATGGTATTTGGATTTTAAATAAATTTTTTGGTGTATATATATATATATATATATATATATATATATATATATATATATATATATATATATATATATATATATATATATATATATTTTAAAATCCAAAAAAAATATATATATATAAAATATATATATATATATATATATATATATATATATATATATATATATATATATATATATATGTAAGTAGATTTGAAAGAAAAGAAAAGAAAAGAAAACTAATTCGCCCACCTACATAAGTGGGCGGGCCCACCCTCTACTTGTTTGCTGTTGTAGGCAGCAAGCTAACGTGGGTTGTAAATCCACTAACCCGAGAGGAACCAAATAGAGTATTATAGTCCTATTAGAGTTAGGTTTTAGCCAATTTTGCTTTACATATAACTTCCTCTCCAGACCTCAAATCCCTAAACTTCCAAAACGAAAATTGTAGCAGAACATACCCTCTTCGCTTACGAGTTCGTTTCACCAGCGATGGAGTTGTGTACGCGACAAACGGAGCATCGAAAGTCAGCCCTTCGTCATCCATGGAGCAGTTTTTCCTCTCAAGGTACCCTACTTCCCGACGACGT
The DNA here is from genome assembly GCA_029216955.1 of Iris pallida. NCBI lineage: Eukaryota > Viridiplantae > Streptophyta > Magnoliopsida > Asparagales > Iridaceae > Iris > Iris pallida. The sequence goes on along the minus strand of JANAVB010043418.1, from coordinate 22,462,148 downwards.
AACTTTTTACTCGTAGCACCGATTTTCAATCCGTAAAATTTTCTGGAAAGTAGACTTAACCCTCTTCGAGATCCTCCAGGTGGATCTCGAAAACAACCCATCGACTTGCTCGAAAAATTGAGACGAAGTTGAAGAAAAACCTGTTTTGTGTAATACTAAAAACTGTTTTGAGACGACAACTTGTCGGTCAATTTTCTTGCTGTGCAGTAAAGTATTGTAGGAAATAATTGAAGCCAGTAAAAGACAACATAACTGAGATCGAACACATCTTTTGGATCGTCATTTCGATTTGCGTGTAAAAAGTAGATTGATGTTGAAATTTAGGAAAAACCTGTGTTTAATTGTATTAATTTTCTGAATTTTGTCCGATATGGCGTGCGTCCCGACAAATCAGGCGACGTGGTCGCATGCTATACGCATCGAAAGGCGCATATGGACGTTGCGGACGTGTGGGAACTGACGAAACTAAGTTCCGTCGCGTGTGCGCGACGAAATCAACGCATATCCGTCGAGATACCCCCGTATCGGCGTTTTACAAACTTGCACATAACTTCGTGTACAGTCGTCGAATCGAGACGAAAGTTACGCCAGCAGGTCTAGATCGAAATTTTGGTCTTGCGTGCCATGTTTGGTTCGATTATGAGAAGGTCGAATCGGAACCCATTTTTGGCGGGCCCGCGACCCACTCAAACGGGCAATTTTGTGTACGGCTCATCGGAATCCAAAAATGGACATACCGTTGAGTTCCTCTCCTCAAACTAAAATCGTAGACATGTAGTTTGACGACTTTAGAGATCATAGACTTCGGCACGTATTTCGGTACAAAGCGGGTCCAACGGCGGACATCGTTTTGATCCGAAATTACGATTTTGCCCCTGTTCCAGAATTAGACTTTTGGACAGGCATTTTCTAGGCATATTTTTATTCCAAACTCGTTCGTGATGTTGTTTCAGCATCCGGAGCTCCTTGTGGATTTTGACTTTCGTGTTGACGATTTTGATTGTTGGATTTTGCTACATCTCGTACCACCCTCAGGCAAGACACCTTGCCATTTGCTGTTTAATTAGTTTAGCTCATATTTTATGCATGTTCATTATTTTTTTTATGCAAAATAAACTATGATACATGGCATAACCTGTTAGAATTTACTGTTCAGTTTCTTGCTATATATTATTTTCTTACACATTAAACTTAATGTTAAGGGACCACCCTTTGTGTGTTACATACATAGGCCTTGACACATTTATATCACGTTGTTGTGAGTCACATATAGGACTCAGACATCCATGATTGGCTGGACACCAGTTCGTATAAGCCGTGCGTTAGGAAATAACTGCTAATAGAATTGTATGCTAGAAGACTTAGCAGTTATAAGTTGGCATTGGACGGGGAGAACTCACTCGCTACTGAGGAACAATAGGTAGACTATATGCTATAGACTCGCTCGATACTGAGGAATAGTAGATGGTGTTGTGACTCGCTACTGAGGTACTGCATTGGTATTTTTTGACTTGACCCGGTAGTCATGCGACCATGAACCATTCTTAAAACTGCATTCACTTAGAACGGTTAGGCTAGCCTTATCAGTTATGTATGAGTACCTTTGGTTTGGGTAACTTGTATCTGACCGTGGCTTGGAACAATAACTTGTCGCGGATTAGTTCGTCACATCTTGTCCTTGTTTGGTTGTAGGTGTGACTTACTACTTCGATGAAAAGGTATTGAACCTTGTTGGGGTCCGGATACCATATTGGATTCATAGCATAGAAAGATACGTCACCGTGAATTAGTTTACCATCTCCTGTCCTTGTTTGGTTGGGGGGATGGTATGCTAGTTCAATAGGTGCGTGTTGGACCATGTTATAATTCAATTGACTTATTTATTTGAGCAATATTTATTCAGTTTATATGGCATGATATTATGTGTCTTGTTACGTCCCTCTGAGGACCTGATTATCTCTCCAGGTGTGTGCTTTTGTGATATTACAGGTGTTCTAGCTGAGGTCGCGATCTTCTCTATTCATTCGAAGATGACATGTCTTGGGTCTTTCTTTGCTACTCCCGCCAAATCATTTCAGTTTCCATGTATATTTTTCCTAATTTGTTGGTAGTAGATTTGTCTCCGCACAACGTGTTATACAAAGAATTATTACAGTTGATTATATGATATCTTTATTCTTCATTTGTGGATGAGATTAGATTACTCTTGGTTTACTGTATTTTACAGCTTATGTGTACATACGAGGTTCCATATATTGGAGTATAATTCGTATGTATGCAGCTGGCATGGATACGTACCTAGTCCTAAGTATTTTGGGACTGGAGCGTTACATATTTTTGTGGTGGCCTATGCAGGTCAAGATAAATTGTTTGGTTACTTTACCATACCAAGCAAGCCTGCAAATAGGATTAGAAGTCTAGGATCTCATCCACATACTTGACCTTTTTCCTCGATTCCATATTCGACCAACTCATCGATTGCATCTTTCTTGATTCCTTCTATCATTATCCTTATCTCCCCTTCGTGCTTGCTAGAGACTGACCCTACAAGTGAGATGTCCCAAACACCCTTAGTTTAATTTTTTTTTGGTTGCGTAGAATGCCTTGTGACCTAGCAATCCCTTTGTCCTTGTGACCTATATTAGCAAGTTTACTTTGATTCTAGAATTTATAGGGCCCTAACCCATTTAGCCAACCGAGGACTTGGACAAGAAGACTATAGGACGACTGTATGACTTAGAATCATTCTGCCTTCTTTTAATCTTAATCTCTCGTGCCTATGTATTTACCATTTTGACTAATAATGCTAATGTAGCCTAGTTTTTGTAAGCTAATTCCTTATCGAGCTTGTCTAAGGCATATGTTAATTGGGTCGCTCCCACTAACATATTGTCTAATCAGAACCGGTGCAGGATGGTCTGATCAACCAAGTGCACTTTGGTTCGCTTTATTTTATCGTTCTTCGTGGATGGGAACATAATTAAACTTGGCCTTTAGAATCACATCCACGACTGCCTTGAAAATTCTTTTTGAAGTTATTTCGGTCGCCTTTGAATCACGTATTCGTATTCAATAACGCCTCCTTCGAACTCTATATTGCTTTCGCATTCACCTATTTTAGAAGGACAAAGGCGTTATACTAGAACTTCCTCTAGCCTTCCTATCGAATATGACCATACCGTATTAGTTTTTTCTATGATGTAGATCACGATTTCTTACGACGCGATTTCATGAAAACATTGTCATCGTTTTGATCCCCATCGATACCCCCTTGTGTCTTCTCACCCCCTACTAATTCTTAATTTCGAGGACGAAATTCTTTTAAGTTGGGTAGGATGTAAAACCCCTATTTTTATTATTATTTTTATTATTTTATTAGACTTAAAAATAAATGTATACAATTTATGGTCTTATTTTATTTTTTAATGACCTTATCCATTGTTGCGTTTTGGAGCACTAGACGACCATGACTTTTAGCACGGAAGTTGTAGCAGTGTGCCTTGACTAGTATATTAGCCATGTCATGGGAGACCTAGCCATAGTTTTGTCCAAACTAGAAAAACCAGGCCAAGTTGTGAAATAACGCATTTAAAATATTTTTATTTTAGATATTAATTTATATATTGATTTTTAGATGACCCGGTTTGTCCAAACCAGTCCGAATAGGGCCCGGACCAAACCCAATCCCATGTAAGCATGTTGTGTGACCAAATGTGGCCAAGTAGGCATATTTTATATATATACAAATATTTTCTAAATTATTTTAGAATTTTATGTGCAATTCCTAATTATTTAATTATTCGTACTATTATTGGTATTTTATTATTAAATAATATCATGCAATATTAGTACAAATTTTTGGACCCGGATAAGGGTGTGCGGTATAAGTTCACCCATTGAAAAGATTTTATTAATTTATTATTATTAAAATTTATTTTTTGAAGATTTAATGAACATGTTTTCCTATTTAAATATTATTACTATTTTGAGTTGATTTATCAAGGATTGAATTTATATATATATATATATATATATAGATATGCTCAAATATATTATATATATATATATATATATATAAATATATATATATATATATATATATATATATATATATAGATATGCTCAAATATATTAAATAATTGGATAGTTGACTTTTAAATGGTATTTGGATTTTAAAAAGATTTTTTGGTATATTCATATATATATATATATATATATATATATATATATATATATATAAGTAGATTTGAAAGAAAAGAAAAGAAAAAAAATAACTAATCCGCCCACCCACATAAGTGGGCGGGCCCACCCTCTACTTGTTTGCTGCTGTAGGCAGCAAGCTAACGTGGGTTGTAAATCCACTAACCCGAGAGGAACCAAATAGAGTATTATAGTCCTATTAGAATTAGGTTTTAGCCAATTTTGTTTTACATATAACTTCCTCTCCAGACCTCAAATCCCTAAACTTCCAAAACGAAAATTATAGCAGAACATACCCTCTTCGCCTACGAGTTCGTTTCACCAGAGACGGAGTTGTGTATGCGACGAACGGAGCATGGAAAGTCAGCCCTTCGTTATCTATGGAGCAGTTTTCCCACTCGAGGTACCATACTTCCCGACGACGTAACTTTTTACTCGTAGCACCGATTTTCGATCCGTAAAATTTTTTGGAAAGTAGACTTCACCCTCTTCGAGATCCTCCAGGTGGATCTCGAAAACAACCCATCAACTTGCTCGAAAATTGAGATGAAGTTGAAGAAAAACCTGTTCTCTGTAATAGTAAAAATTGTTTTGAGACGACAACTTGTCGGTCATTTTTCTTGCTGTACAGTAAAGTATTGTAGAAAATAATTAAAACCAGTAAAAGACAACATAACTGAGATCGCAACTCATCTTTTGGATCGTTATTTCGATTTGCGTGTAAAAAGTAGATTGATGTTGAAGTTGAAGAAAAACCTGTGTTTAATTGTATTAATTTTCTGAATTTTGTCCGATATGGCGTGCTCCCCGACAAACGGGGCAACGTGGTCGCAAGCTATATGCATCGAAAGGCGCGTATGGACGTTGCGGACGTGTGGGAACTGACGGAACTCAGTTTCGTCGTGTGTGCGCGACGAAATCAACGCGTATCCGTCGAGATACCTCCGTATCGACGTTTTGCAAACTTGCCCATAACTTCGTGTACTGTCGTCGAATCGAGACAAAACTTATGCCAACAGGTCCATATCAAAATTTTGGTCTTGTGTGCCAATTTTGGTTCGATTCTGAGAAGGTCGAATCGGAACCCATTTTTGGCGGGCCCGCGACCCACTCAAACGGGCGATTTTGTGCACAGCTCATCGAAATCCAAAACTGGACATACCATTGAGTTCCAATCCTCAAACTGAAACTGTAGACATGTAGTTGATGACTTTAGAGACCATTGACTTTGACACGCATTTCGGTGCAAAGCGGGTCCAACGGCGGACATCGTTTTGATCCAAAATTACGATTTTGCCCCTGTTCCAGAATTAGACTTTTGGACAGGCATTTTCTAGGCATATCTTTTAATCCAAACTCGTTCGTGATGTTTGTTTTAGCATCCGGAGCTCCTTGTAGATTTTGACTTTCGTGTTGACGATTCTGATTGTTGGATTTTGCTACATCTTGCACCACCCTCAGGCAAGACACCTTGCCATTTGCTGTTTAATTATTTTAGCTCATATTTCATGCATGTTTATTATTTTCTTTATGCAAAATAAACTGCGATACATGGCTTAAACTGTTAGAATTTACTGTTCAGTTTCTTGCTATGTATTATTTTCTTACACATTAAACTTAGAGTTAAGGGACCACCCTTTGTGTGTTGCATACATAGGCCTTGACACATTTATATCACGTTGTTGTGCTCACATATAGGACTCGGACATGCGTGATTGGCTGGACATCAGTACGTATAAGCTGTGCGTTAGGAAATAACTGCTACTAGAATTGTATGCTAGAAGACTTAGCAGTTATGAGTTGGCATTGGACGGGGAGAACATGATTGGAAGTTGACTACCACCCTATCTATCATAGACTCACTCGCTACTGAGGAACGATAGGTAGACTATATGCTATAGACTCGCTCGATACTGAGGAATAGTATATGGTGTTGTGACTCGCTACTGAGGTACTGCATTGGTATTTTCTTGACTTGACCCGGTAGTCATGCGACCATGAACTGTTCTTAAAACTGCATTCACTTAGAACGGTTAGGCTACCCTTATACGTTAGGTATGAGTACCTTTGGTTTGGGTACTTGTATATGACCGTAGCTTGGAACAATAACTTGTCGCGGATTAGTTTGTCACATCTTGTCCTTGTTTGGTTGTAGGTGTGACTTACTACTTCGATGAAAAGGTATTGAACCTTGTTGGGGTCCAGATACCATATTGGATTCATAGCATGGAAAGATACGCCACCGTGAATTAGTTTACAATCTCTTGTCCTTGTTTGGTTGGGGGGATGGTATGCTAGTTCAATAGTTGCATGTCGGACCATGTTATAATTCAATTGACTTATTTATTTGAGCAATATTTATTCAGTTTATATGGCATAATATTATGTGTCTTGTTACGTCCCTCTGAGGACCTGGTTATCTCTCCAAGTGTGTGCTTTTGTGATATTACAGGTGTTCTAGCCGAGGTCGCGATCTTCTCTATTCATTCGGAGATGACGTGTCTTGGGTCTTTCTTTGCTACTCCCGCCAAATCATTTCAGTTTCCATGTATGTTTTTTCTTATTTGTTGGTAGTAGATTTGTCTTCGCCCAATGTATTGTACAAAGAATTATTACAGTTGATTATATGATATCTTTATTCTTCATTTGTGGATGAGATTAGATTACTCTTGGTTTACTGCATTTTATAGCTTATGTGTACGAATGAGGTTCCATATATTGGAGTATACTTCGTATGTATGCAGCTGGCATGGATACGTACCTAGTCCTAAATGTTTTGGGACTGGAGCGTTACATGTTTTTATGGTGGCCCATGCAGGTCAAGATAAATTGTTTGGTTACTTTACCATACCAAGCAAGCCTGCGAATAGGATTAGAAGTCTAGGATCTCATCCACATACTTGACCTTTTTCCTCGATTCCATATTCGACCAACTCATCGATTGCATCTTGCTTGATTCCTTCTATCATTATCCTTATCTCTCCTATGTGCTTGCTAGAGATTGACCCTATAAGTTAGATGTCACAAACACCCTTAGTTTAAATTTTTTAAGTTGGGTAGAATGCCTTGTGACCTAGCAATCCCTTTGTCCTTGTGACCTATATTAGCAAGTCTACTTGGATTCTAGAATTTAGAGGGCCCTAACCCATTTAGTCAACCAAGGACTTGGACAAGAAGACTATAGGATGACTGTATGACTTAGAATTATTCTGCCTTCTTTTAATCTTAATCTCTCGTGCCTATGTATTTATCATTTTAACTGATAATGCTAATGTAGCCTAGTTTTTGCAAGCTTATTCCTTATCGAGCGTGTCCAAGGCATATGTTAATTGGGTCGCTCCCACTAACATATTGTCTAATCAGAACCGGTGTAGGATGGTCTGATCAACCAAGTTCACTTTGGTTCGCTTTATTTTATCGTTCTTCGTGGATGGGAACATAATTAAACTAGTCCTTTAGAATCCCATCCACGACTGCCTTGAAAATTCTTTTTGAAGTTATTTCGGTCGCCTTTGAATCATGTATTCGTATTCGATAACGCCTCCTTCGAACACTATATTGCTTTCGCCTTCAGCTATTTAGAAGGACAAAGGCGTTATACTAGAACTTCCTCTAACCTTCCTATCGATTATGACCATACCGTATTAGTTTTTTCTATGATCTAGATCGTGATTTCTTACGATGCGATTTCGTGAAAACATTGTCATCGTTTTGATCCCCATCGATACCCCCTTGTGTTTTCTCACCCCCCTACTAATTCTTAATTTCGAGGACGAAATTCTTTTAAGTTGGGTAGGATGTAAAACCCCTATTTTTTATTATTATTTTTATTATTTTATTAGACTTAAAAATAAATTTATACAATTTATGGTTTTATTTATTTTTTTAATGACCTTAGCCATTGTTGCGTTTTGGAGCACTAGACGACCATGACTTTTAGCACGGAAGTTGTAGCAGTGTGCCTTGACTAGTATATTAGCCATGCCATGGGAGACCTGGTCATAGTTTTGTCCAAACTAGGAAAACCAGGCCGAGTTGTGAAATAACGCATTTAAAATATTTTTATTTTAGATATTAATTTATATATTAATTTTTAGATGACCCGGTTTGTCCAAACCAGTCCGAATAGGGCCCGGACCGAACCCAATCCCATATAAGCATGTTGTGTGACCAAATGTGGCCAAGTAGGCATATTTTATATATATACAAATATTTTCTAAATTACTTTAGAATTTTATGTGTAATTCCTAATTATTTAATTATTCGTACTATTATTGGTATTTTATTATTAAATAATATCGTGTAATATTTGTACAATTTTTTGGACCCGGATAAGGGTGTGCGGTATAAGTTCACCCATTAGAAACATTTTTTTATTAATTTATTATTATTAAAATATTTTTTTTTGAAGATTTAATGAACATGTTTTTCTATTTAACTATTATTACTATTTTGAGTTGATTTATTAAGGATTGAATATATATATATATATATATATATATATATATATATATATATATATAATATATATATATATATATATATATATGTAGATATGCTCAAATATATTAAATAATTGGATAGTTGACTTTTAAATGGTATTTGGATTTTAAATAGATTTTTTGGTGTGTGTATATATATATATATATATATATATATATATATATATATATATATATATATATATATATATATTTATATATATATATATTTGAAACTATTTCTTTGATAATATTAAACATAGTTTTAGTCAACTATCCAATTATTTAATACATTTGAGCATATCTACATATATAAGAATGCACTCTCTTCTCCTTTGAGGAGCGTCGTCGCCTTGTAAACCCTAATCTTTCCACCGACTCCGGCTTGGCCTTTGGCCGGGCCGGCGTCACCCCCTACGATCGGATCACTTGACCATCGTAGTTTCCTGTCTTTGGTTCCATGGCGACCAAAACTTTTGCGGAGGCAGTAGGCGTGGCTTCGGCGGCGCCTCTGATTCCTATCCGATCCCCTTCCTTCTCGAAGGGGGTTCCCATCATATCCTTCTCGGAGGAAGACGAGCAGATCTTGATCCAACCTTTCCAGTTTGCCTTAATTGGCAAATTCTCTCACGCCCGACCTCCGATCGACGTGATCCGTAAAGCCTTCATGGGTTTTCAGTTCGCGGGTGAAGTCAAGGTTGGTGTCATTGATCCTAAACACATAATCATCCGGCCTTCCCTTGAGGTTGACTTCCTTCGGCTTCGGGCCAGGGAAACGTGGTACGTTTCACGCGCTCCTATAAGAGTTTTCCGGTGGTCGAAGGACTTCAATGCTTCTCACGAATCTCCATTGGCTCCTACTTGGGTTTCTCTCCCTGGGCTCCCTCATCAGTTATTTGCCAAAAATGCATTATTTTCTATAGTGCTTGGCATTGGCACCCCGCTTAAACTTGATAAAGCTACAGAAGAACTATCCCGCCCCAGTACGGCTCGTGTGTTTGTTGAAGTTGATGCTAGCAAGCCTCTACCTCCAGTAATACGTATAAATATGTCGCATGGGCGCACTATCTTTCAGAAAGTAGAATATGAACATATCCCGACCTATTGCTCGTTATGCAAGCACCAAGGCCATAAGAAAGAAGCATGCAAAACACATACTCCAAATCACGCAAATCCTCCTCAGCAGAAACACAAAGAAATCTTAGTGGAGGCTAACAATACTTCCTTTCTGGAACAGGAAGAAACATCGAATCATCATATTAATGACCCGGTCATTAATAATGATGCCGAGAAGGGACAGCCTTCTAATCCAGACATTAATGATCCTGTTCAGACTACTAATTTGCAACCGCCAATGGTGCAACAGGTGAACTCTTCTGCTAATAGAGAGCAAGTTATTGAAGGCTCGTGTCCCGACCAGCCTCCACCCACATTTAATGCATGCGCCGTCACATCTCTTCCTTCATCTCCATGTCAATCCTCATCTCCACGTCATTCTCCTTCGTCTCCAGTTGTGCAGCTCTCCCCTAACCCTTCCTCTAGATTGGAGCATCTGGAAGAAGGTGAACTCCGTTCTTGGGCAGACGAGGTTGAAGCAGCCGAGCAGAACCCGAAGCATCCCGACGGCTCTCCTCTCCTTTCTCAGGAGGAACATGAGCCTGATGGCTTCCCTCCCGACTCGAGTATCCCCCCGGAAGAGACCCACCACCATGCCTCCCAAGATGCCCCTGGTGGACAGAAGAAAAAGAAGTCGGCTCCCCCTCCCTCCACCCGCGTCCTCCGATCTACGTCCAAGGTTTCAATTGCTCAACCCTCCTCCTCCTCCATTAATGACGAAAATCCTTAGCTGGAATATTCGGGGGATTGCCAATCCAATGGATTTTTAAAGACTTAAATCTCTGTGTCTTACAAACAAAGTTCCAATTGTAATTATTCTAGAACCTAAAGTACTGCCAGCAAAGCTTCTTTCCTTCCAACTAAAGCTGGGATTTCAGAGTTCGTACAGTAACTCTAAAGGCAATATATGGATTATGGCTCCCTCGGGAACTGTGCTCTCTGTAGTCGACTCTTTCGACCAATGTCTCACAGTAACAGTTTCTTCGTCTCTCTTCCCTGAAATGTCTCTTCTGACGGCTGTGCATGGTAGTAATACCAAAGAGGGGCGAAGGCTTCTCTGGAACCAACTGTTGGTGGATCGTCAGCGATGGACTCTCCCTTGGATGGTTTGTGGCATCTTCAATGCGATTACTAGCTCGGAGGAAAAGTTTGGGGGTCTTCCTCCGTGTCCTATCTCTATCAAGGAATTTGTGGAGTTCCAAGCAGCTGCGGGACTTTCTGAAGTCCCATATACTGGTAATCGCTTCACGTGGGTCAACCGTCAATATGGATCACCCAAGATGGGCTCGAGACTAGACAGAGTACTCCTTGACCACAAATGGCTTGCTTGGGCCCCTCTCTCCGCCTCATCCCACTTGAATAGAACGGAATCCGATCATTCTTCCATCTTACTATCTATTGAAAGTGAGCGGCCTAACTCTCCGAGGCCATTTTGTTTTCTTCACTTTTGGAAGGATCATGATACTTTTCTACTGGTAGTTGAGGAGGCATGGAACTCGATTGATCACTGTAATAGTCTAGTCCGCATTGGTTTGCGACTGGGGGCTACTAGACGGGCTCTTTCTTTGTGGAGTAGGGCAACTTTTGGTGATATTTTCCTAGAAGTTAAGAAGGCTGAAGACGCTGTCACGTCGATTGAGGCAGAGTTCGAGACGGACCCATCTCTTCGTACTCAGTATATGCTAGCTCGGGCCAATCTGAAACAACGCCTTCGTATTGAAGATGCATTTTGGAAGCAAAAAGCTCGGATCAAATGGGATGAGGATGGCGACAAGAATACTAAATTTTATCATTCTTGCGTTTCTTCCAAATGAAATCGACTTCATATTCATCATATCTTATCATCGGGTGGTTCTACTCTCTCCTCTCTTGAAGACATTCAGAAGGAAGCGAATGACCATTACAGTAAGGTCTTCACTTCTCATCATATTGCTGTTGAAGATGAGTTTCTCGATCATATTCCTTGTATCCTGTCACATGAGGATAATGCTGCACTGACTGCTAAGCCGACTATGGAGGAGCTATTGGCTACGGTGAAGAGCTTGGACCCCGCTAGTTCCTCGGGACCAGATGGATTCACAGGATCATTCTTCTTGAAATGCTGGCCTATCTTAGGCAACGACATTATGGAGGCGGTATGTTTATTTCTTGATGGCTTTGCATTACCTAAAGCTATTACTAGTACATTTTTGCTTCCCATCCCCAAATCTAAGCATCCGAAATCTTTTACTGACCATCGGCCTATTAGTTTATGTAATTTTGTGAATAAAATATTCTCTAAGTTACTGGCTAATAGATTAGTGGATGTGCTGCCTCGTATTATATCGTCGGAACAAAGTGGATTTGTTAAAGGAAGAGAAATTGTCGACAACATTATTCTTGCCTAAGAAATGGTCTCGGTTATTGATCACAAACATTGGGGAGGAAACTTGGCTTTAAAACTAGACATGAGTAAAGCTTATGATAGGATCAACTGGGCATTCCTCCTGCGGGTCATGAAGAAATTCGGTTTTAGTGATGAATGGAGAACTTTGATTTTACATTTGCTTGATAATGTTTGGTTTTCTACTCTTATAAATGGAAGGAGATCGGGTTTCTTTCATGGACAGTATGGCATCAGACAAGGAGATCCTCTTTCTCCAGCTTTATTTATTATTGCCTCGGAAGCACTAAGTAGAAGTCTTATCCACCTCAATAATAACACTGCATACTCGGGATATTACTCCCCAAGAGGTTGCCCGAGGGTGTCTCATCTCGCATATGCGGACGATTTATTGATCTTCTCTAGAGCTGACAAACGCTCAGTTCATATGCTTATGCAGGTCATCAACAGATATGAGGTTAACTCGGGCCAGAGGGTTAATGCTTCTAAATCAGCTATGATCGATGTTATCGGATAAGATCTCCATTGGTACAGCTAATAGGCTTCAACAGATGACAGGATTTCATATTCAAAATACTGCCATGACCTATTTGGGATGCCCTATCATGGCCGGACGACGCAGTGCCACTATGTACGACGAATTGGTAGGCAAAATTCAGATGATGATTTCGGGGTGGAACAACAAACATCTTTCTTATGGAGGCAGGCTCGTTCTAATCAAATCTGTCCTTGCTTCAATGCATGTACATTGTCTCTCGGCTAGCAATCCGCCTATATCGGTTTTAAATCGTATTGAAGGCATGTTTGACAGTTTTCTTTGGGGTTCGAAAGATGGCATGCCCAAACGATCGTGGCTTCGGTGGAAAAGGGTGGCTCGACCAACCGTGGAGGGCGGCCTAGGCATTCGTCGGCTGGGGGATGTCTTGGACGCCTTGACAGTAAAAATGTGGTGGAAACTTCGCTCAACTAACTCTCTTTGGGCGGAATACATGAAGGCTAAATACTGCTCTTTCGCTCTCCCTGAAGAAGTCGAACTTACATCTGCTGCTTCCCATGTTTGGAAGCGTCTGATTCGGGGAAGAAGAATGGGCGAGGATTTTATTCTTGAAGACCAAGGCAATTTCGTTTGGACTCCTAGCCCGTCCAATAAGTTTTCGATCACTTCGGCTTGGAATCAAGTTCGCCAAAAATATCCTCATCAGGTATATCTCAAAAACATCTGGAATAAATGCATGCCTTCTAAATGGTCGATTGTTCTATGGAGAATTCTTTATAACAAGCTCCCTACGGATGATAATATTCAAAAGCTTGGTTTCTCTATGGCGTCGTCATGTCATTGTTGTGTCCAGCCGAGTAGTGTGACAGTTGTTCATATATTTGGTGAAGGGGAATTGGCTTCTTTGGTTTGGAATCATTATCAATCTATATTGGGAGTTCGCGCAAGAAGAGGAGACATGCTGCAGCGACTCCAGACTTGGTGGAAGAAGCGACAGAAGCATGCAAAACAGTTGATTGTTGGAGCTATCTGCTGGGTGTTGTGGAAGAATCGAAATAAGTGGCGTTATGAAGCTTACTCATACTCTCCTCTACAGTTGATATCTGAAGTTAAAAGACAGGTGAAGAAGATCTTGATTCGTTGCTCTCACACAGAGGATCCGTTACTCTAGATTTTGATTTTGGAGCTATTTTGTTTTGAAGCTCTTTTTGTAATGGACACTTTCCTTCTTATGAATGAATAAAGTGGTAATGGTTTTTTTTTTTTATATATATATATATATATATATATATATATATATATATATATATATATATATATATATATTTGAAAGAAAAGAAAAGAAAAAAAAATAACTAATCCGCCCACCCACATAAGTGGGCGGGCCCACCCTCTACTTGTTTGCTGCTGTAGGCAGCAAGCTAACGTGGGTTGTAAATCCACTAACCCGAGAGGAACCAAATAGAGTATTATAGTCCTATTAGAGTTAGGTTTTAGCCAATTTTGTTTTACATATAACTTCCTCTCCAGACCTCAAATCCCTAAACTTCCAAAACAAAAATTGTAGCAGAACATACCCTCTTCGCCTACGAGTTTGTTTCACCAGTGAAGAAGTTGTGTGCACGATGAACGGAGCATCGAAAGTCAGCCCTTCGTCATCCACGGAGCAGTTTTCCTACTCAAGGTACCCTACTTCCCGACGACGTAACTTTTTACTCTTAGCACCGATTTTCGATCCGTAAAATTTTCTGGAAAGTAGTCTTGACCCTCTTCGAGATCCTCCAGGTGGATTTCGAAAACAACCCATCAACTTGCTCGAAAAATCGAGAAGAAGTTGAAAAAAAACCTGTTTTCTGTAATACTAAAAACTGTTTTGAGACGACAACTTGTCGGTCAATTTTCTTGATGTGCAGTAAAGTATTGTAGGAAATAATTAAAACCAGTAAAAGACAACATAACTGAGATCGCAACACATCTTTTGGATTGTCGTTTTGATTTGCGTGTAAAAAGTAGATTGATGTTGAATTTGAGGAAAAACATGTGTTTAATTGTATTAATTTTCTGAATTTTATCCGATATGGCGTGCGCCCCGACAAACCGGGCGACGTGGTCGCATGCTATATGCATCGAAAGGCGCGTATGGACGTTGCGGACGTGTGGGAACTGAAAGAACTCATTTTTGTCGCGTGTACGCGACGAAATCAACGCGTATCCGTCGAGATACCCCCGTATCAGCGTTTTGCAAACTTGCCCATAACTTCGTGTAAAGTCGTCGAATCGAGATGAAACTTGTGCCAACAGGTCCAGATCAAAATTTTGGTCCTGTGTGCCAAGTTTGGTTCGATTCTGAGAAGGTCGAATCGAAATCCATTTTTGGCGGGCCCGCGACCCACTCAAACGGGAGATTTTGTGCACGGCTCATCGGAATCCAAAACTGGACATACCGTTGAGTTCCTCTCCTCAAACTGAAACTTTAGATATGTAGTTTAACGACTTTAGAGACCATAGACTATGGCACACATTTCGGTGTAAAGCGGGTCCAACAGCGGACATCGTTTTGATCCGAAATTACGATTTTGCCTCTGTTCCAGAATTAGACTTTTGGATAGGCATTTTCTAGGTATATCTTTTATTCCAAACTCGTTCGTGATATTTGTTTCAGCATCCGGAGCTCCTTGTGGATTTTGACTTTCGTGTTGACGATTCTGATTGTTGGATTTTGCTACATCTCGCACCACCCTCAGGCAAAACACCTTGTCATTTGCTGTTTAATTATTTTAGCTAATATTTCATGCATGTTCATTATTTTCTTTATGCAAAATAAACTGTGATACATGGCATAACCTGTTAGAATTTACTGTGCAGTTTCTTGCTATGTATTATTTTCTTATACATTAAACTTAGAGTTAAGGGACCACCCTTTGTGTGTTGCATACATAGGCCTTGACATATTTATACCACGTTATTGTGAGTCACATATAGGACTCAGACATGCGTGATTGGCTGGACACCAGTACGTATAAGCCGTGCGTTAGGAAATAACTGCTAATAGAATTGCATGCTAGAAGACTTAGTAGTTATGAGTTGGCATTGGACGGGGAGAACAAGATTGGAAGTTGACTACCACCTTATCTATCGTAGACTCGCTCGCTACTGAGGAACGATAGGTAGACTATATGCTATAGACTCGCTCGATACTGAGGAATAGTATATGGTGTTGTGACTCGCTACTGAGGTACTGCATTGGTATTTTCTTGACTTGACCCGGTAGTCATGCGACCATGAACTGTTCTTAAAACTGCATTCACTTAGAACGGTTAGGCTACCCTTATCCGTTAGGTATGAGTACCTTTGGTTTGGGTACTTGTATCTGACCGTGGCTTGGAACAATAACTTGTCGCAGATTAGTTCGTCACATCTTATCCTTGTTTGGTTGTAGGTGTGACTTACTACTTCGATGAAAAGGTATTGAACCTTATTGGGGTCTGGATACCATATTGGATTCATAGCATGGAAAGATACGTCACCGTGAATTAGTTTACCATCTCCTGTCCTTGTTTGGTTGGAGGGATGGTACGCTAATTCAATAGGCGCGTGTTGGACCATGTTATAATTCAATTGACTTATTTATTTGAGCAATATTTATTCAGTTTATATGGCATAATATTATGTGTCTTTTTACGTCCCTCTGAGGACCTGGTTATCTCTCCAGGTGTGTGCTTTTGTAATATTGCAGGTGTTCTAGCCGATGTCGCGATCTTCTCTATTCATTCGAAGATGACGTGTCTTGGGTCTTTCTTTGCTACTCCCGCCAAATCATTTCAGTTTCCATGTATATTTTTCCTTATTTGTTGGTAGTAGATTTGTCTCCGTCCAACGTATTGTACAAAGAATTATTACAGTTGATTATATGATATCTTTATTCTTCATTTGTGGATGAGATTAGATTACTCTTGGTTCACTAAATTTTACAGCTTATGTGTACATACGAGGTTCCATATATTGGAGTATACTTCGTATGTATGCAGCTGGCATGGATACGTACCTAGTCCTAAGTATTTTGGGACTGGAGCGTTACAGGCTAGTTCTTCGTTTTGTAGCCGGTCAAAGTCATCCTTTTGGTGCTTTAAAACGTCTAATTGGTTCATAGCAGCCTGATGTAGCTGTGTTTCTTTTTCTATACCCTGTTTGATGGCTTTGAGCTCTTCCTGAAGTCGAGCGATTTCAGCCTCCAGATCAGAAGCTTTTTTTTCCTCATCCACAGCCATAGCGTTATGACGCTCAACAGTAGAAGCTATTTCAGAAATCTGGACATCCACCTCAGAAGATTGTCTCGTAAAAGCCAATAAGAAAGCTTCAAAATTGGCTTTATTAGTCTCATCCTCTCGAGCCATAGCTTCGTATTTTGCATTCACTGGCAGCTCAATGTCTCCTCTTTTAAGGTCTTTATAAGCCTTAATCGACTCCTCCAGCTCGTCCAAAATATATTCCAGGAAAGTGGCCTGAGCCTCATCTCCTTGGCTGCGGATGCCTCCAATTAAAAATGAGAAGAGATTTCTAACTGTGCTAAATGGAACATCATCTCTCTCCATTACCCGCTGAATTAAGGGTTCTAAAGACGTGAAGAAGACTTTGGTGAAGAAAGCCACCATAAACTTGTTAGCCGCTATGGCACTTGGGGTGGCTACCACTTCTGCCGGAGTCTTTACAACTTTAACAGGTGGAGGCGCTTCATCTTGTGCGCTGATATAGGAAGAGCTCCCCTCTCCTACTAAGGTTCCTTTGTCCAAGGGAACCATTGTTGAGCTGGTGGTTCCTGTAGGACCTTCTGTAATTTACATATGCCAGTTGTTAGAGCGATGTACGATGTTGAAAGAGCTAAAATAAATAAATCATTTTAGAAATCTACCTGGGCCAGGTATTGCATATGGAGTCTCAAGAGGTCTGGATGGTTCCATCTGAAGCCTCGACATGGTGTCCGCAGACATCGTAGCTTGACTACTTCCAACCCCTGATTCAGTTTGAGGTGGCAGATTAATTAGAGTTTGATCTACTAACTCTTCAGTGTTTACTACTCCGGAAGCCTCGGGTTGAGTTACACCTATTTTTTTAGGAATTATGGGTTCATCGATTCTGGGACTAGCATGCCCTTCATCGATAACCAGGTTTTTTTACCCTCAGCAGTTGACTGGCCTTCATTAGCTGGTAATTCATGAGGTGATGGAACATCCACTAAAATCTGTCCCTCCTTAGCGGTACTATTCCAGTCATCACCAAATGATTCGTCACCATAGTCGTAATCTGCTAATGCGTCTATCATATCTCGATCCTCTTCAGAGTGAGTAGGATCTTGAGCCTCTGGAGAATTTATCACTTTTTCTTGTGGAGGCAAATCTTTCTCGAGAGAGATGGTTACTGGAGTAATGGGAGTTGGTGAAGGAACCGTTATTCCCGCCGCAGCAAGTACATTAGCGGGAATACTTACCACCAAAGTATCTGATCTTGAGGCCTCTACAGTCATGGCAGAAGGTTGGATATCTACTGAAATAGCTACTGTAAATAAAAGAATCAATTAAATATACATCTTTGAGAGAAAAATATATATTGATGTATATCAAAATCCTGATATTACCTTCCTGAGGTGGTAAATCTTCTTCCAGATGGTTGGTAGATTTCGTCGGTGGGGGAGGGATAGAAGATGTATCAGTTTTTCGAAGAACTTCTCAGTTCACTAACAATTTTCTTCTAACTTCTCTGTGTGGTGGTGTAACCAGTTCCTCAGCAGCTCCAGTGCGATCATCATCCAGATTGATCGAGGCAGTAGATGTTCCTTCTTGAGTAACCCCTCCTTGTTTTTGAATAAAAGAAGGAGTGACTTCCTTCTCTCCATGAGAGGTACTAAGGAGTATCTGTTTAGACTAAGAATGAGTTATTCTCGTAGTCGTTGGCTCATTTATGACCAATGAATTTCTTTGTTTTTGAGTCTAGGCGAAGCAGGTCTATCATCAAGATGAAGGAGGGTCGTTGTCTCCTTAGTTTTTCTTTTTCTTAACCCTTTGACAGGGGATTTCTCTTTCCATACCTTTAAAGATACATCCAAAGGATCATGTACCTCATCCGGATAGTTCTTGAAAATAGAAGCTTCCAGCAGTGGATCTGCGGAGTCTCTATCCTCTACATCTCGAAATAATTGTGCAGTGTGTTCTCCTAATTTAGATCTCTTGTCATTTGAAAAGCTATAATCGAGATGGAAGCTTTCAGTAAAAGTGTTTGTCGAAGTATAGAAATTTGTGTATGTATATAACATACGTGGGCTTTGCTGAAGATTAAAGGGCATGGAAAGTACAACTTTCGTGCCCCTGGCGTTGTAATATCTCCAAGCCCTAGCCCCATCAATCAAAAAGCCTTTGGCCTGCAGACAAGTAGTGGCATTACACACATGTAGTTGATCATAGCCAAACTGCCGTGCAAATTGACTTGGCAAATATAGCTCTAAATAACAGTCTTCATCAAATCGGTAGACTAAGTGAGATAGGCGGATCATCTGTAGCCATGAAAAGATGGGTGGACTTAGGCGGAGTGATTCTGCATCCAGATCTATCAACTGTGGAGGGATAGTCTCATATTCGTGAGGAGATGGGACACACTGAAATCTCCATGCAGATCCACGATTTAATGTAAACCTGCATTTCGAAAGAGCAGTGTAATTCCAACGAGCGCTGGAGTAATGTCGGATGAAATCTCCACTGGCAGTTCCCATATTGGGATTCATCAGACATGGATAGTGAAGCAATAACCATCCAAATAAATATGTGTAAGGCATCTCAGTGCGAGGAAAATCTTGTCTCGCCGTCTTATTATGAAGCATGGTATGCACAAAAGAACGCAATCTTGCGTTCTAGCGGCAGGTCATTATTGATAGAAGATCCATCTTATACCCAAAGACGAGACGTACTGCAGCAAACAGAACGCCTCGGTGGAACCTATCAACTACACTGGCTCCTGGAACTATGAAGCGTCGCAGCCATAAAGAGAGAAAACCTGCTAGCTGGGCCTCCTTAAACATGGATCTATAACCCTGTCTGAGATAACTTTGGATAGTGGTACCAGCCTTAAACGGGTGCCAATCTTCATCTAGTTTGATATCTTCATGATTGTGTTTCTCCATCAAATAGTGCATGTCGCTTTGACTAAGAGGCTCAAAGAAACGAGGAGCACAAGCTTGACTCTCAAGTGGCTTATCCTCCCATTCATGGCCCAGTAAGAGGTACGATATCCATTTGGTGATATAAAAAGTACCTGCAGTAGAACTTTTGTAGAAGAGGGAGCAGATCTTGTAATGACATAATAGTTCTTGGAAGACGACGATCATCTAAGGATTTTCTTCTGTCATAGTATCCAATTCTTCATTTGTGGGCACATACTTTTCATATAGATTATCACCCATTGGAAAATGAGAGAGAAATCTCATCTCATGAAGTGCAAATCCTATTTCTCTATGGAGGGTCATGAAAGTTCTAGTCTTATCGTTGTATCTCTCTACTAAGGCCAGAAACATATGAGCATTCTAGCGAATGCCGTAGACTGTGGTCCAGATGGCATCATAAAGTTCTAGTTCGAGGAGTTTATCCTTGAACTGATCCAAAATCCAGATGGTTAAGCTACTCCAGCGTTTCATGTCTAGGTTAACCAGACCTGTCATACGCTTGCCGCGATCTGGATATCTTCCTTCAGCCTTCACGGATGTATTTTCAAAAATGGGTACCCTGACTGGAAAGAGTAGAGATGAATCCTTGGGAGGAATACAACTTGGTCTTAAACCTCTCAAGTGAGTGCTATATTTCTCAGAAGTGCTGTAAAAGGTGTCCTTATGTTGCGAACCTATTCTATAACAAACTTTTTTGACCTGTCATCATTTCAATCTTCTTTCTTTGCCTTAGGCTGGGAAGTCTTCTTAATGGCATCCCCAAATAAGAAAACAGGCTTCTTATGAAACATACCATCAACACTCTCTAGGGGTTCCTCGTTCATTAAACTCAGCAGATTATGGCTTTCTTGGGTCATAAGAATAGTCTTTCGCGCTTCAGGGCCATCATACTGAGGAAATAAAACATGGGATAAATTTCCTTTATACTCTTGGACATTAAAGGCTGAAGCGAATCTCTCAGCATGATGATCTTCCCTGAGGTCAACTGCAAAGAAATACATGAACAGAAGTTAGAAACAACAAGAGTATGCAACAATCATAAATACAAAGAGCTATCCTTATAATGAGCAACAATTAGGTTGCGCTACATACTGGGTTGCACGATAATTAAGTTGTGCAACATCCCGAGTTGCACGACAACTATGTTGCACAATATCACGGGTTGCACGATATAGTGGGTTGCATGGTAATTAAGTTGCACAACATCCCAGGTTGCGCAATATACTGGATTGTGCCACAACTTGGTTGTGCAATATCCTTGGTTGCACAACAACTGAGTTGCACGACGACATGCGTAACACGGTTCGTAAGAACGAACAGTGCTCAAATAAGCAACCATACCTAATAAAGGGTGGCGCAGAGTCTGTGATGTGCCAAACACTCTAAGAAGAGGGGCGCAAGTCAATTGAAAACCAAGTCGACCACCATGGTCAAAGTTGTTCGTTCTCGGTCACCTTCCAAAGCAAGGTTAGCCGTCTCTCGTCGTGAAGAGGAAGGCGCATACTGCGGCGCACGGGTCGGCAGAGCACGGGTCGAGGGTTCAGCAACACTCTTCCCTTTATCGACGGCAATCTTCTTGGTTGCCATTACGTCGAGGAGATGGTCGAAGGGTAGATCGAAAGAGCTCAAAGAATTCTCTCAGAAGATTAAAAGCAAAAGTAAAGAGTTAAAGTCAGTTAACAAAGGGTTATTTATAGCCTAAAACAGAATCCTAACAGTCACCCCAAGATGCACATGAAATATCGTAAAAGCTCGCAACAAACTGCGTAAGATAGGCGCAACTTGACTCAGAAATTGCCACGATTCAAAGTATTTCGAAGTTTTATGACATTTTAAAATTCAAAAAGTTTCAAGGGGGTTTTATAGAGCCTAAAAATCAAGTTGTGTCATATTTGTACTACTCAGCAATCAAGTTGTGCCCAAAAATTTAAGTTGTGCCACTGTTACGAAGCCCAGAGATCAAGTTGCACCACTACTCAAGTTGCACCACATATCAGATTGTGCCTAATCACATTACGTCTAAGCCTACTTGGCATCTGACAAAAATTGTCATCATTAACTGACAACACGTTAAACGAAGAAATATCTTCGAATCCTGTAAAGCGTGGCACTCGAGACGATTTGTTGTCATTGATGACAGATGTTCAGTGCACTCTGCAAGTTGCGCCTAGGCGCAACTTGATCAAGCTCTCCTTATAAACTGACACGTAACCCAAATGATTCCACGTGCCCATGCACTGAGTTGTGCCTAGGCGCAACCTGATCAAGCACGGTTTGACTCTCTGACTGAAGCTCGCAACCTGACAAAGTTGAAACAACTAACATTCTAAAGCAGGATGACGTGGAGCACATGCCACTAATCTCTCAAAACGTGTCCACTACTCTGTACACGATCATGCGCATCTCAATTATATGATGCCATGCATCTAAATACAGTTAGTACACGTTCGAGTAACTGAATGAAAGTTGGCGCAGCCGGAGGTTGGCACAACCCAAAGCCGTGCAGTTCAACCTCGCGCACATAACTGCAAAAACAGTTATTTCCAAAATTCTATAAATAGAGTTTCTAATCATTATCAGAGGATCAGATAAAAAGAGTTCTTGCAAAAAGTGTTGTTGTATTTCTCCAGAGGCTTTCTTCTTCAAGTTCACATAGTCCAAGGAATAAAGCAATCGTCTTCTGATCAGATTCCTAAAGTTGTACTTTTCCAGAATTCATTGTACTTTATACGATTCTTTTTAAGTTTGAAATAAACTTTTTGTTTTTGCAAACAATATGCATTTCTAGTTCTTCTGACACGCTTGTTACATGGGAATAGTATATGGATTCCACACATGTATCGTATTTTGTGATTACTATGTTCATGACTATTCTGCTTACATTATTACCATATTCGTGACATGTTTGAATCCAAGAGTACTAATCGGAAGAGAAAATATCTCAGTAGACTAATAAAGTACCCTTTCCATCCAATGGTCTTTCATGACAAATAGCAGTCGTACATGACACGTACGGTTGGCCAGATTTACCTTTAGTCGTTTATGCCGTTTACATGTCTAACACGATATTTTAACACACTTAGATAAGTGTCGATTTATTTGATTCATCTTGTTTTCGTCATCACATGCCTTGTTATCATATTTATATTTTTTTCTAGCTGCCATGTTTTGTCATGATTATAGAGATTACCTGTTCCTTTTTCTTGCTATATCACGATGCAGTTTTATCGGTTAGTTTATATCACATATGATATTTTCAAGTTGTGTAATTTCTATCATGTTTTGAATAGCATGTCATATGTGTATTTATTCCATTTCTGACTGGATAACTCTTTTTAGGCGATGAGTTAGAGGACTTATGTCCCACTTATTACGAGCATACTACAGGAGAGGCTGATCTTGGCATACAAGATGATCAGGAGGCGACCTTAGCAAAGTTGTTGTCTGCAGATGATAGTTAGTTAGATTACATTTAGTTTTAGCCGGATTTTGCTTTGGGAACCTTTTTGGTTATTTATTTCCTTGAGTATTATTTTGACATGGACCATCAGATTGGCATTTAGTACTATTTGACTCTTTGAGATTATTTATTTTCATTCATTTTCTATCTATCCTCTCTAGCTCTGTGATTGAGTATACTTCAGTTGTTTTTTATTTATCTGTAAAATTGGAAGTGATATGGAATATATAAACTATGTGGTTTCGTTGGATGAATTTAATGAGATTTAAACAGCGTTCTACTGCTAATACTGCGGCATAGGCTAGACATACCCATGACTCTTTCCTGAATTTCTGGGTGCGGGTCATGACACGTTTTTGTGGTGGCCCATCCAAGTCTACTTCGCAACTAGTGCAATGTTGTAGTAGTACTTAGGACTAGGGTGCTGTTAGAAGCCTATAATAGAATATAGGGATAACAGGAATAAGTAAATACTCAATCACATACTAGGAAATTCTATGTTGATTTGACTTTAGTAACGCATGCTCAATACTAGATCATTATCATCTTTTTCCATTTTGTCCTTCTTGAATGATTTCTTACCCAAGCCATATCTAACATTCTTGTAAATTCATTTTTCTAGAAATGGCACCCAAGACTAGATCATCCCGTTCAGGAACACCTACAACTTCAGGGAGATCGATTTCTTCTCGGCCTAGGAGCCGATGAGCGAATGGGGCTCTTCCTCCCCAACCTACAGATCGGGAGGCGACATCAGCTGTAATAGAGAGCCCTTTCCTTCCTCCACCACCAAGGGGAATATATAAACTATGTGATTTCATTGGATGAATATATAAACTGTGTGGTTTTGTTAAAATTGGAAGTGATATGGAATATATAAACTGTGAAATTGGAAGTGATATTAGAAGTGATATGGAATATATAAACTGTGTGGTTTCGTTGGATGAATTTATTGAGGTTTAGATAGCATTCTACCGCTGATATTATGGTGTAGGCTGGACGTACCAACGACTCATACCTGAATTTTTGGGTTCGGGTCGTGGCATATTTACATTCGGCTGACAGAAGGAGCCTTTCGACTTATACCCGAACTAATCTCTACTTTAAAAACTTATATTTGTAGAGAGTTGCAAATATCACTAAACTATTTCATTTTTACAAAACTATTTAAATAAATAAAAAGTATTATAGTGTTATCGATTATAAGCAAAACAATTTATGCCTAATAGAAATTATGTTCCTCAACAATCACTACCAAAATTTATCGTTTTAGCGACGGCCAGATCTGTCGCCATTCCGACGGGAATTTCTATTAGCGACCGATAACTGACGGATTTTGGCCAAAACAATCCGTCGGCAATCAGCTCGTCGCTAATAAGGGTTCGTCGCTATGTAGTCGTTAGGCGACGAAATAGCGACGGCTATCGACTTCAAAATACGAGATATTAGCGACTAATTTCTGACGGACTGTCGTCCATTTCAAGTATTAAATACTGAACTGTGTAGACAATAGAGACGTAATGTCCATCGGTAAACCGTCGTAACAGTGTATCAGAGCGTATCATTCCGTCACTAATCCGTCGGTAGTCGTCGATAACGAAGGACGGATGAGCGACGGATTACTGACAGAATATCCGTCGATAAAGTTCTGGAAATGTTTGGCATTTCCAGCACCATGGCGACGGATGAGTGGTCACTAATCCGTCGCTACGCCGTCGAATAAGCGACTGATTAGTGGCTGATTATCCGACGCCACGGTTCTGGAAATTTTTAGCATTTCCAGAACCTTGTCGACAGATTATTCGTCGCTAAGCAGTCGCGAGAGCGACTGATTAGTGACTGATTATCAGTCGCCGTGGCGACGGATATTCCGTCGCTAGTCCGTCGAAGTATGTACCACCAGAACCTTGCCGACGAATATTTCGTCGATCTCTCGTCGCTACCTGGAAACAGTTTAAAATCTCCAGATAGCGACGGCATTTTCATCGAAAATCCGTCGGAAACTGGGAATATCCGTCGCAAAACAGTCACTAGTCCGTCGCTAACTGAGTTTTTTGGAAAAAATTGCAGCACTTTTCCTGTTCACAAATATATGCATAAACCAAACCAATATATAATGCACACCAATATATAATACACACTAATATATAATGCACACCAAACATGCGCATACGAATTTAATGCACACCATGTTATCCGAGAATAACAGACCAAACCAAATTAATAGAAAATAAACATCAATTATCCCGAAGAGTAACATAATATCCGGTGCTATAATCCGATTATAGCATAATTAATCCAAAGCTCTCACAAATATTCCAAATTTTCTTAATACAATATTTCAAGAAGAAGGAGGAGGTCGATTGTCCGATGGTGGTAATCCCAGATGCGACCGACGAATATACTCCTCCACAAGGTACGAAGGTAAGCCGTTGTAAACACTGCTAGGAAGTCGGCATAGCTGCTCTGGGGACATCAGATCCAGGAGTGACGTCAAAGTCGTAGACGGTACCATAGGGGCATCAGGGTTGAAAGAAAGATGACCCACGGAAGACGGACCGACACCAGCAGTCGACGGACCAGTAGAAAACGGACCAACACCATCAGCAGACGGACCGACAGCAGTAGACGGACCAGTACGTGGCAAATTGCTCCTGCAAGGACGACACCACCTCGTGCAGCTGCGTAAGCTGTGACCTAACATCATCGTCTGCCTGGGGCGCCCCGGAAGGAGGCGGTGTCGGTGGAAATCTCTGCGTCGCCATGTGCAACGGCCCTAGGGAGCCAACTCCGTACATGAACCCTTTCTTAAAGCCGCCGACGGTATCTACGAACAAGTCGTTCCGAGCGGCCAAAGAAGAGGGCGTCCGGGCGGGCGTCGTTTTACCGACATCCTCGGTGTCAGTTAACTGAGCCCGACTAAGGGCCTCATGATACGCAGCCTATCAAATGAATGTGTTTATATTATAAGATTTACCTAAGTTGTAATCTAAATCCTATGTTTCACTAAGTTAAGTGTGAATCCTATGTTTAACTAAGTTATAGTCCGAATACTTTTAATTCTAACGTAAATCTCATAAACATAAGTAATTACATCAGTCTCCTTGGCCCTCTCGTCGACGAAGCTCCCGTCCTTCCGTCTTTTGTGCGTATGCTGGAACACGTCGAGCATGGTGACCGATTCTGGCACCCTTCCCTCCTTCAACGCCCGTTGGGCCTGCATACGAAATTTTCGTAGAAACTAATTAACTCATTTAATTAATAATACCTAATTCGATAGTGAAATAAATTTAGGGTTGCTCACCAGATTTGTAAGTATCGCAGCGTGGGACCTTGATCCCCCCGTATGAAGGCCCGCGGCCTGTCGGTTCGCTTTCGCCTTCTCTGATTTCTCCTTGTACGTAGGGGTATCCATCATGCCTAAGAGGTCCTCATAATACTCCTGCCGGATCCAATTCGGCCTCGTATGCCCCATTTTTAGGTCATGAATGATATCCCGTATCTTCTTCGAGGCAGCGCTTCTGTAGGTCCTGCGGATCGCGTCCTCGCGATGGGGGGGCCACCAGTACGTCGTCTAACATAGAAATTCAATTATCACGTAATTTAAAAAATTGTTGATTAAAGAGTAACTAATAATTAACCAGAAGATATAGATATATACCCTCAACTCGTCGAGCCAGACGTACTGCACGTTTGGGGGCACCGACGAAAAGTTGAGGTAGGGACCGTGGAAGTTAGCCCTAATAATTTCTCCAAGAGCCCTGCCAACATTAAACGGAAAAAACCTACAAAGAAGAAACGACTGGATTATTAACTTGAATAAATGAAAGAAATTTAATAAATTATCTTAAATTTACTTACGAGGTCCCCGCGGGCCATAGCTCTCGTCGGAACTCGCCTCTTGGCCTCTCTGGTGCCGTCGGAGGATCCGCGGGTCCGCGTATGTACTCTCCAGTAACCGGATGGAACCGAGTATGGGGGTACTCCGGGGCCCACTGTGCAGTAATTGTGGCATCCCCTGGTGGATCCACTGCTGGTGGTTCCGATAGCGGAACGGATCCGCTAGCAGATCCGGACTCATGCCTCGATGAAGTGGTCGATCGAGGGCGGGATGCGTCTGTGCTCGGGGTACTCTCCGGGTCGGGCTCGCTCGATGGGGTCACATCTCAAAAACTTTGAATGCGACCACGACCACCAGCACCACTACGACCTCGACCTCGACCCGCACCACCACCACCACCACCACCACGACCACGGCCAGCCATCATGACCTGTAAATAGAACACATAAACATAATTAACAATATAAAAGTGTAAATGGATATAAAAATTAAACTAAAATATACATACCACCAGTAGGAAGACGATTGCTGCCGCGACGAAAAAGACTAGGAGTGCCATCTGCAATAAGTAAATAATCGAATAAAAAAATATGAATTCACGTAATTGCTTTTATGAGGTCAAACTTAATTCACGAATTTGGAAGTGTTTTTAATATACAACAATATTTAACCTAATCATCGTCTTCGTTCTCATCCTCGGCCTCGTCTTCATCATCATCCTCCTCATCCTGATCCTCATCCTTATCTTCATCGTCTATTTCATCTGTATCCTCATCCCCATCAAATTCTTCTTCTTCTTCTTCTTCTTCTTCTTCTTCTTCTTCTTCTGCCTCAATATTTGGGACAACATGCCTCTTTCTCCCCTGGTTGACAACTAAGTCTTGTGTATCAACCTCTTCCTCCCCTCTATTTTCTTCAACAATATCTTCAACATCCATTGTATCTGAGTGTTGTCCCAAGTATTGGGACTTTTCGATCTGGTCCTCTTGGTATGCTGGGTCTCCAACGTTGAATGTATTTCTAGATTTAATCTTGTATACTACCCACCAGTCAAATCGATCTCTACGACGCCTTGGGTAGCTTGTATAGTAGACTTGAACAGCCAGATTTGCTATCGCAAATGTATCGGACCCTCTATACCTCCTGCGATGATTTATATCGACGAATCCAAATTGTTTATCGATTCTCCAACCGATATTTGGTGTCGTATCGAACCACTCACATTTGAACATCACAATATGCATATCAAATGGGCCAGTATATTGTAAATCTATAATATCCCAAAGCACTCCATAATAGTCAAAGTCCGGCTCGTCGTCATAGATGGTGCCTCTTATGCAAACACCGGAATCCTTGGTACTGATGTCGTCATTGATAAATTCGAAATTTATAGCATTCTGAGTTGACTTAAACCTGAAGCCATTAACGACATAGCCTGGCCAAGTCTTTATTTGCTTCTTCGGTCCCAGTGCCAGATAACGAACACTCTCATGAGTAAGTATTGTTTCAGGCAATAAAACCTGTAAACAAATATTTATAATTTAAATGTTTCAGATTATATATTAATAATCTCAATTATAATCACAGTTACTTACGTATTTGCGAAACCATGACGGAAATGTACAACCAACCTCTCTTTGAAGTCCCTCATCGGTAATATCGGGTCTCCTCATTTTGACTTCATCTCTAAATACACTATTAGAGAAAATAAGAATATATAAGTGTAGTCACTTACTTCATCAAATTCGAGATTATAACGAGTGCAAGTGTACTGACTTACTTCTCCAAATCTCTCACTTCTTGTATGTCACAGTTTAATAAGACATATCGGTGAGCGGCATCATACTCGTCGTCTGTCAACCACCGTCTTTTACTAGCCCCAACAGGCTTGCCCCTTACATTGAATATTCCTCCATCCTCAACGTCCTCGTCATTCCTTTGAGGTCTATTTCGATTTGTCTTAACATGAGTATCGAAATAAATGGAGAAAAAGTTTGACACCTCTTTGATAAGATATGCTTCGCATATTGAAGCCTCTATATGAGCTTTGTTGCCAACTTTCTTCTTTAGATGGTGTAGGTATCTAGAGAGACAAATTATCTTGAGAATTAAGAAAGAATTTTAAAACCCACTAAAATTCAACTTAAATTATATCAACTTTTATGTACCTTTCAAATGGGTACATCCATCGATAATGAACAGATGCACCGACACGGTGGATGCTCCATGCAAGATGAATCGGTAGATGCTCCATGCTGTCGAAGAAGCCAGGAGAAAATATTTTTTCCAACTTGCAAATTGTTACGATAATCTTCTACTCAAGTTCAACCATGTGTTGCACAGTCAACTTAGTTGAACAAATATCCCTAAAAAATATTGATAGTTCAGCCAACGGAACCCATACAGCAGAAGGCAACAACTCTTTCAAAGCAATGGACAGTAATCTTTTCATAATCACGTGGCAGTCATGACTCTCCATTCTCGTTAGCTTGCGTTCATTGAGGTCAACGCACCTAGACAAATTTGACACATAGCCGTCGGAAAATCTTAAAGTAGATACCCACTTGCAGATTATTAATCTATCTTCCTTGCTCAATGTGTATTGTGCTATCGGCTTACTTAATTGTCCAGCAGCTCCCCTTTGTATCAAGTTCAGATAAGGACGCTTGCATATCTCGGCAATGTCTTGTCTTGCTTTTGGATTGTCCTTCGTCTTTCCTTTAATGTCCATGACGGTATTGAAGACATTATCGAACACATTCTTTTCGATATGCATAACATCAAGATTATGCCTTATAAGATTATCTTTCCAATAAGGCAAGTCCCAGAAGATACTCCGTTTGGTCCAGTTATGGGTTTGTCCGAACCCATCGACACGATTTTTCGATGGATCTTCCATTACAGTGGGCAAGTTCTTTACATCTTCCCAAATATCGTATCCCGATAATCTGGCAGGCGGATGAGAAAATTCTTGTTTTCCAGCTCTGAATGCGTCCTTGTTCTTTCTCCAAGGATGACTCGCGGGCAGAAATTGACGGTGACAATCAAAGAAAGAAGTTTTTCCTCCATGCTTAAGGCGGAACGCCTTACTATTTTGTATGCATATCGGACAAGACATGGTACCGTGAGTACTCCATCCCGACAGCATACCGTATGCGGGAAAATCATTGATTGTCCACATCAGTGAAGCTCTCATCTGAAAGTTCTGTTTCCTGGAAATATCATAGGTCGTGACGCCGATATCCCACAGCTGTTTCAGCTCATCCACCAACGGCTGTAAATATATATCGATATTCTTTGTCGGATTTTTGGGACCCGGTATGATAGCTGTCAAGAACATATAAGGAGTCTTTATACACATCCATGGTGGCAGATTGTAAGGGGTCAGAATGACCGGCCAGCAGGAGTATTGAGATCCCGACTGCCCGAAAGTGGCAAATCTATCAGAACATAGCCCCATGCGTACATTTCTGGGCTCTGCAGTAAAATCTGGATGGCAAAAATCGAAATATTTCCACGCCTCTCCATCCGAAGGATGTGACAATTCTCTATCGTCCTTTGTGCGTTCTTCGTTGTGCCACGTCATGTGTTCTGCTGTATTCTGAGACATATACATCCTCTGCAAGCGCTTCATGATCAACAAGTAATGCATATACTTGTAAGGATGTCGTTTTCTAGTTGACTTTCCTTTTCTCCTGACTTCCTTGTAACAATCTGTATTACAGAAGCTGTAACTTTCTACAACCTCGTTCTCCTTGTAGTACAATATGCATCTGTTGCGACAACAATCTATCTTGTCGTACCCCAGTCCCAGTTGTCGGACCATCATCTTCGACTTGTAGAAGTTTTTTAGAAGCTCTTTTGATTCCTTCGGTAACACCTCCTTCATTAGTTGTGTAATCCGATCATAGCAAGTTTGTGGCAAGTTAAAATCGGACTTTATGTTCAACAACCGCATCGTCACTGACAGTATGGAATATGGATCACAACCAGGATATAAAGAAGTTTTAGCATCCTGAAACATATCATAGAACTCCTTTGCCTCGGGATTAGGATCCTCCGGATCAAAATTAGGCCCTGCCGCGTCGTACACCATATCTCGTGCAAGGTTCTGCACGTCTCCATAATCAACGGAGCATTCGTCGTCATCGACGACAAAATCCGCTGCAGTATTATCATCAAAAGCATAAGTAGCATCATTCGCAACCTGTCTTTTGGCATATAGTTCACCTTGCGATGACCACAGGCTGTAATCACGTACGAAACCCTTACGGGTCAAATGATCTCTTACACCCACCACTTCTTCGTAACATCTATTGCGACAATTACGACATGGACACTTGATTTTGTTACCGTCCATAAACTGAGCTTTCCTCATGGCATACTTAAGAAACACTTCCACGCTTGCCTGAAAAATCGTCACTCACACCTATTCTTCTCTCGTGTTGTCGTTTGTACATCCATGTACGATCAACGAAATAATGATCCATCACAGATTAGATGTAAAAATCTGTATAGTAAGACAAACTAAACAGAATTAGTATATAATCATGTAACTGGTGGATCCGCTAGTATTCTAGCTCGAGAAGAGAAAAATCTAAGTACAGTTGTTACTAATAGTTCGATACCGATAGTGTGATACCGATACCGATAATGATAGTGCGATACCGATACCGATACCGATAGTACGATACTGATACCGATAGTCCGATAGTTCGATACCGATACCGATAGTCCGATACCGATTATAGGTCAATTAATCAAACTGAGTCAATCTATCTATTTCTAAATTTCAAGAGTCCACTTCTAGGATATGGGAGCTATATCCTAAATATCTAGTCTAAAATTAACTTGGTTAGGATACAAGAGTGTCCTTACTATCTAGCAAGCACTACCTTAGTCTAGTCATACTAGCATTAATTACCTATAATTCCTACCATGTCTACACTCTAGTATATTTAGGATATAGTCCGATACTGATAGTCCGATACCGATAGTCCGATACCGATTATAGGTCAATTAATCAAACTGAGTCAATCTATCTATTTCTAAATTGCAAGAGTCCACTTCTAGGATATAGGAGCTATATCCTAAATATCTAGTTTAAAATTAACTCGCACTGTCCTTGACACAGTGAACATATACACCATGAACCCAAACTCTATATTCACATTTACTAATCCAAACACCACCAAACTAATGGATAACAACCAATATGGATAACACATTATTTAGCCAATATATAAACTCAGATGAATTTGATAAGCAAAGCCCCCCGCCGCCCCCGACCAAAGCCCGTCGCCCAGCCCCCGACGCCTCCACCCCAAGTCCGCCGCCCAGCCCCCGACGCTCCTGCCCCATGCAAGCCCGCCGTCCAGTCCCCGACGCCCCCGCCCCAAGCCCGCCGCCCAGCCTCCGACGCCACCGCCCCAAGCCCGACGCCCAGCCCCCGACGCCCCCGCCCCAAGCCCGCCGCCCAGCCCCCGACGCCCCCGCCCCAAGTCCGCCGCCCAGCCCCCGACAAACCCGCCCCAAGCCCGCCGCCCAGCCCCCGACGCCCCCGTCCCAAGCCAGCCGCCCAGCCCCCGAATGTCCCCAAGCCCGCCGCCCCCGCTGCCCCTACGTCGACACCGTAACAGAGAGAGAGAGGGAGATCGAGAGAGAGAGAGGGGATTACCTTTGGGAGAGAGAGAGGAGAGGACATCGACGCCGTTCACCGAAGCCGCGAGAGAGAGAGAGAGAGGAGAGAGAGTGAATTTTGGGGGAATGTGAAAAGTTCTCCCCGCCGTTTTATTTTAAGTCTGGAACGTAAATGTAGCGACGAAAATACGACTGCTAATTCGCCATCGCTTAGTGGTCGCTATTATTGACACTTGCCGACTGAATATCCGTCGCTACGTAGTCGAAGAAATGTCCCGCCAATTATCTACACAATCTCCGCCAAATGATCGACTACATAGCAACGCCTGGAGTTCCGTCGCTATATCTCCGACTAACTAGCGACGGATATGCGACCTTTTCTCCCCCTAAAATTGAAATAAAAAATGTAAAGGCGAGTAGTCGGTCATCCGTCGGCGAGTTGCCACGATGCCGTCGCTAACGCCGACTGAAAATTTTCGTCGCTAATTGTCCGTCGCTAATTTACTGTATTTTGGTAGTGAATATTGAGAGTTCTTTATCTGACTAGGAATTCGAATATTGTGATAATATGATCAAGTAAGGTTCATACATGCAAACTGACGTACAAAAATATCGTTTAACATTACCATAATCTACATACATAAACCAAAAAAATTGGCTCATAGATTCAATAATATATTTGTCCAACTAAACTTAGGAATCAAAATGAATAGAATATGTTGGATGTAAAAATGAAAATTACGTTTACATATGATTGGAACAATTTTGTACTTCTTGATTTCGGCTTAGTAATAGCGCTTCAGAAGATGTGTCATTTTTTACATTATTTTTCGATAGTTCTATTATTCTTGCTAAACATCCATTAGTATCCAAGAATTTAAAAAAAAAATGAGATTTACAAACATCGAGTTCACAATAATAAAGCGAAGATCTTTTGTATTACTTACCTTCACCCTTAGCATGTTTGCTCTTTTTCACTGTTAACATGTCGTTCCTTTTCAAAAAAATCTCTAATGATTCGGTCTTCAAAAAACTTGAGATTAGTTTGCATATTAACAAAAAAATGTAACTGAAATAATATAAAATTTTATCATTTGTTCTCCTACAAGTCAACATTTACCATCACGTTGGAGACGAAAAAGGTTCGATTATGCAAGATTTTGAAGACATAAACATACACTACTTATGTTATGTAGTGATAGCCAGAAATAATTACCATAACTTACAAAGTATTATGTTATACAAAGTATTCTTGTATACCATAACAACATATCTATCAAAGTATAAAATGTTATGCAAGATGTTGTAAAGAAGTAACTTCACGATTGTCGACCCAGTCTAGTAAATCTCTACTGCTACAAATTGACAACATCTTGTCACAGATTTAGTGTTTTAGGCTACACTTTGTCGCGTGTGGTGCATTATCTTCCTTTTCGAAGGCTCGTGCAAGCCTTTCCGAACCCACTTAGCTAGAATGCTAAGTAATTAAGAGAAGAGTGGAGCAAATGGAACTTGTAAATGATTCTTCTATTACTTGGAGAATGTGTACAAGTTTTGGTGGTGAGGAACAGGCCTTTCCCTTATTTATAGTGCCCATAGGGCTTACATGGAAACATCAGGAACCTTCTGGAATCGACATATTCCAGGAATTATTCTATGGACTAGATAAAAACAAGAAAACTTCTAGTATATTAATAAAGATCATGAGACATCTAGAAAGGTCTTGAGTCTTCTGGAATATTCTCGGGTTCTCTAGAAGATTCTAGAGCCTTCTAAAAGATTCTACCATCTTCTATAGCATTCTGAAAGCTTTCCGCATAACCTTGGTCCGTGGAAGGCTATGCAACTTTACCTCGGGCTGGACGCAACTTTTTGGGCGTTATATTACCATGATCACTGAAAGATGCCTGGACCTCGACCTCGAACTAATGCACGTATCAGCACGTTCCCAGCTAGACTCATCGTATGGTATGCCCTTCCATTTGATGAGGTACTCCACATACAGGGACACGCCTCACCGACTGATGGTCCTTTTGTCGAGCATGGCTTCTACTTCCTTGTCGAAGGATATAGTCATGGTCGACGTGGGTCTTTTCGAAACTTCTCGCAGGGGATCCTCCAAGTCTTCATGATACTACTTCAGGCAACTTGTATAGAAGACTGGATGAATCTTTATCTTGGCGGGGAGATCGAGCTTGTAGGCTACCTTGCCTACTTTCTTGAGCATGGGGAAGGGGTCTTCGTACTTTCGAATCAGTCCTTTGTGCACTTTTTGAAACACTTTGAATTGTTGCAGTTGCAACTTGACCATCACCATATCCCCCTCCTTGTACTCAACTGACCTTCGTCTCGCGTCGGCCCATTTCTTCATCTTTCTCGCGGTCTTCTCCAGAAATTCTTTGGCAATATCTGCCTTTGCCTTAAAATCTGAAGTAAACTGGTCGGCCGTGGGGCTTCTACTCGAGGACCTCACACTCAGCGTGTATGGGCAAACGATTTTCGATCCATCATCAACTCAAATGGGCTGCTATATGACGACTTCCTCCATTGACCATTATAGTAGAACTGAGCAATGTCCAAGTGGTGCACCCAATCCCGCTGGTTTGTACTCACAAAGTGCCGTAAGTACTCCTTGAGCAGAGAATTGACCCGCTCCGTCTGTCCATCCGTCTGCGGGTGGAAGCTGGTCGAGAAGTGCAAGTCCATCCAGAGAATTTTGAACACTTTCGTCCAGAACTTTCCTGTAAAGCGGGGATCGCGGTCGCTGACTATGTTCTCCGAAATGTCCTAAAATTTTACCACGTGGCTGATGAACACTTGCGTGGCCTCCTCCGTTGTGCAGTCCGTTGAAGCAGTAATGAAAGTCGGATAGTAAGAGAATCGGTCCACCACCAAGAGAATGGACCCAAGCGCCCCCACTTTCGGCAGGACGGATATGAAGTCCCTTGATATGCTCTCCCAAGGTCGAATCGACATGGGGAGAGGCTCCAGCAGGCCCCCGGGTCTCTGGTGATCTATCTTGTCTTGTTGGCACATAAGACAGGTATGCACATAATCCTCCACATCCTCGCACATGCGAGGCCAGTAATAGGCGGCCTCCAGTAACGCTAAGGTCCTCTTCTGTCCCGGGTGTCCGGCCTACTTGGTATCATGGCACTTCTTCAGAAGATGTCTCTGCAAGCCGCTCCATTTAGACATGACCACCATGTCACCCTTGGTATAGAGAAGCCCATCCTTCAGCCAGAACCTTATCGTTTTGCCCTCCTGAATGAGCTTCATTATGGCATGTGCCAACATATCATCGACGATACCCACTCTGACACGATCCAGAATATCCTCCTTGAGCAAGAACACCGCTACGAGCTCGGCCTTCCTGCTGAGTGCATCGGCCACCTGATTCTCCTTGCCAGGCTTATACCGCATCTCCGTATCGAACTCGGCTAAGAAGTCATGCCATCTCGCCTGCTTCGAGGACAGTTTCTTCTGGGACTAGAAGTAGCTCGTGGCAACATTGTCCGTCGTGATCACGAACTTAGTGCTGAGAAGATAGTATCGCCATGTCCTCAAGCAGTGCATGACCGCGGTCATCTCCTTCTCTTGTATCGTATAGCACCATTCAGTACCATTCAGCTTGTGGTTCTCGAATGCGATTCCTTTCTACACTAACACCCTACCTATAGTAAAGTTGGACGCATCCATGTGCACTATGAACGCCTTGGAGTAGTCCGGTAGAGACAATAGCGACTCCCCCATCACAGCCCACTTGAGTGCCACGAATGCCTACTCATACTTGGGCGTCCAACTCTAGACCCAATCCCTCTGCAACAGATCGGTCAGTAGTACTGTGATGGCAGAATATCCTCGGATGAACCGCGGTAGTAGTTCACCAGGCCTAGGAGTGATCGCAGCTCCGCCGGCCTGGTGGGAGCCTTCCACTCCTGTATGGAATGGACCTTCACGTATCCATCCAAATCTTGTCATACCCAATCTAGTGCCCCAGGAATGTCACCTCTTCCTGTGCAAATGAGTACTTCTTTAGCTTGACAAAGAGCTGGTTTTCCCTCCGCACCTGGAAAACTGCATGCAAATGCTTAATATGTTTCTCTATTGTGTTTCAGTACATAATGATATTGATGAGATAGACCACGAGGAACTGATCTAGGTAGGGATGAAAGAGCTTATTCATCAAAGTACAAAAAGTTGCAAGAGCACTTGTTAAACCAAATGGCATAACCAGAAATCCATATACGCCATACCACGTGACGCATGCCATCTTTGCCTCGTCCACTTCTGCAATCCGAACTTGATAGTATCTCGAGCGTAGATCAAGTTAGAGAAGTATCGTTCATCTCCCAGTTGGCCGAACAAGTCTACCACCAACGGGATAGGATATTTGTTCTTGACGGTAACCTTGTTTAGTACAAGATAATCGATACACAAACAAAGGCTTCCATCTTTCTTCTTCTGGAATAGTATCGGTGCACCGTACGGGGCCTTCGATGGTCTCTCCGTGCCGCATCCCCTTATTGAGTTGTATGGCAGAGAAAGCCTTCCCTTTTGCAAGCTCGCCTCATGCAACAGTCACCATGTACGAAAAGCTCTCTTTCATGATCCCCATGACTCCCAAACGAGGTACTGGAACCGCCTTTATCGATGTGAGGAAGTTCATCCCTAGAATCGTACTGAAGTCGTCAAGTGGTGCGGCCGTGAGGCTGGTAACACCCGTCCAGTCTCCCATTTGGATCTTTACACCCTTGGCCACTACTTGCACATGACAGGCCTCATAATTGACCGCCTTCATCTTTTTCGAGTATTTCTCTAGCACCAGACCCAAGCGTTGGACCTCCACGTCCGAGATGAAGTTGTGGGTCGCCCCCGTATCGACCATTGCCCTCGTATTATGGTCGTTGATCTTCAGATCCACATACATCAGTTTATGACTCGGGGCTTTGGCCACGACCGCCTTATTGTTCAAAGCTTTGAGTAGGCGCAAGGCGCCCATGTGAGCCCCCATCCTAGGCTTCTTACCCTCGGCCTCCTTGCCTTGGACTGCATTCACCTTCTTTTCCTTGTTGTTGCAGTCGCGTGCGAAGTGGTTCCCTCCGCACACGAAGTACTCGATCTTTCGCTCCATTAGAGGCTTCGCAGGCTTCTTTTCCTTCGACGGGACTCTTTTTCGTTGTTCTTCTTGTCTCCCCCATCGTTGAACTTGGTGGTGGTCTTTGCCTTGGGCTTGGGAGTATCGCTCCGTCGATACTCCATCAGCTTTTCGGTCGCTGCAACAGCCTTGTTTAGATTTGAGACGCATTACCTCTGTAACTCTTATTCTGCCCACAGTTGTAGACCGTCTAGGAAGAAGAACAAGCGATCTTCTTTGCCCATACTTGAAATGGCAAGCATCAGGTGGATGAACTCCACCACATAGTCTTTGATGGATCCGGTGTACTTAAGTTGTCGCAAGCTTCGCCTTGCCACATACTCCATGTTCTCTGGATAGAACTGGGATTTGAACTCTTTATTGAGATCTTCCCAAGTCTCGATCGAGTAGAGTTCCTTCTTTTTTTCGATGCACCTGTGGTGCCACCACAACATAGCATCATCAGAAAAATAAAGAGATGTTGTGTTTACCTTTTCGGTCTCATCCTCGATGTGAATCGCCTTCAGGCGCTCGATATTCCAAATGAGGTTATCCACTTCTTTCGCATCTCGCACGCTGTTGAAGGACTTGGGTTCTAGATACTTCACTTTTGGGGCCGCCTCCCTCCTCGGAGTCGTATCACCAGTAATGGCCTTCTCGAGTATCGCCATCTTAGTTTTTAGCTCATTACAGAGTTCGGCAATCTCTGCCTTGGTAGCCTTGCGTTCCTCCTCAAACTCAGCTTGCATCTCACAGAGTTGCTCCCGAGACAGCGTCATAGCATGGCTGACGTCCGTCTCTAACTCGTGGACGAACTCCACATGAGTCGTCTAGTTTTGCTCCACTTGAAGCTCGACATCAGTCACGCATTTCTCTAGCATATTCATACAGGATGCCAACTCGCTAAGAGCATGTTCCATCGACGGTTCCTTACTCTTGCCCTTTCTCGCGGGCTTTGCCTTCTCCTTAAGCGATGCGAGCTGCTCCTTGTGGATTATGTCGAATAAAGACATGGAGAAGATCGAACCTTTGCTCTGATACCATTTATCATGGACTTAGTATTTTAGGCTACACTTCGTCGCGTGCGACGTACTATCTTCTTTCTCAAAGACTCGTGCAAGCCTTACCGAACCCGCTTAGCTAGAATGATAAGTAATTAAGAGAAGAGTGGAGCAAATGGAACTCGTAAAGAATTCTTCTATTACTTGGAGAATGCTTACAAGTTTTGGTGATGAGGAACAAATGAGGCCTCCCCCTTATTTATAGTGCCCATGGGACTTACATGGAAACATCAGGAACATTCTGGAATCGACATATCTCAGGGATTATTTTAGGGACTAGATAAGAACAATGAAGCTTCTAGTACATCCAGAAAGATCATAAGACATCTAGAATGTAGTGCCCTGCTTTTAATAGGCGACCGACTTCGTAATATGCTTGCGTCGAGTCATATCGATCAGGAACTTAGATGGCCATCTGACTCGATCGCTGAGCTTGGTAAATGATAACACCTTGCGGCATCGATCAAATCGATTTGGACGGATGGTACGAGAATCGATCCAACTAATGGAACGACTTCGGTTGGAATAAGTCCAAGATGCCGCGGGTAGCGTCTCAGCGAGTAAGCTCTATATAAGAGTCCCTTCGACGGGACCGGACTGCTGTATGATTTTCTTGGAGCTTTTGCCGCTTGGTTTTAATGAAAGTGCTTTCGCATCATTTTCTGAATACAATCTACGAATTTCAAAATGAAGGAATGAAGAAGAAATCCTAACTAAGTGTTGGTGCCATTGCAGGAGCTCGCGTAACTAAAGCTTGAACGTTGCGAAGCGCTTCGACGGTCGACATGATCAAAGAACTTGCTGGGTGATTCGGTCGCTTCTTTTCTACTCTATCCCGCAAACGAAATTTTTTTGCCTCAAATTCATTCAAATCGACGATGCCAAGTTAAATGCATGCCAATACGCTAAGGTCAAG
Source organism: Iris pallida (assembly GCA_029216955.1). Classification (NCBI taxonomy): domain Eukaryota; kingdom Viridiplantae; phylum Streptophyta; class Magnoliopsida; order Asparagales; family Iridaceae; genus Iris; species Iris pallida. The sequence continues at coordinate 22,422,210 of JANAVB010043418.1, read as the reverse complement.
AACTCGAAAAAAATGTATCGATTTATAGTAATTTACTCTGAAAATATAAGTTTCGCACATAAACAAGAAAGTTTAAGGTTCTAGTAGAAAGATAGACTATTTCACGTGTTGCAAAATAATATGAAACGTCGATTGTGGCTTACGGTGCTGCAGGGAATTTAGTGCCTACGGGATGCTAGGTCAGAAGGACGGCTCGGGGAAAATGATTCGTTGCATGAGTAGGGCACAAATGATAATGTCGCTCAATATTGTCCGCGCTATACAAATTTGTCTGCACATATTAAACTATTCACGTATTGGCATGGTCATGGAAAGCTTGGGCACAAGTTGAACTTTCCTCGATGCGGTATCCGGGGCATCGGAACCGAATCGACCTAGAGGAATAAACAAATTCGTGCTTCGGCATGAGGCATTATGGGACCTGCAGCAGGGCTTGCAACCCAAACTGCAGGCACGTCGTAATGCCATATAAAGTACCTTGTGGTGCATAGCATCAATGACCGCACATATAAGATAGAGCATGCTCACCTATTGTCTTATGCAGGTAGTAAATATTAGCTGTGTTTTACGCAGGGACGAGCACGGTCGTGGTAAAAAATGTGATAAATTGCTATGTTCTACTGTATGCTTTATTCTTCAAAGATGGCTATTGATATGAACTGAATTCATTTAGTTCTAAATAGAAAGAAAACTCTAAAGCATGCCTACCTTAACAATCAGAGTCAGTTTAGACGAGTGGGTTCGTCTCGTCCACTTAGCAAGTGTGCTAATCCCCTCCCCCAATTCTCCAGGTGCGGCGAGAGCTCTAAACTGAAGCTGAAATGCGGAGAGGCATTTTAAAGATCTTCCTATCTTGAAGTATTTTGAAGCCAATTCAATCAAAGGCTTATGTATAAATAGGCGAATGTATGGAACGGCAAGTGTTAGTTCAGGCACTTGTCGAGTATGTTTCATTTGTTTTCAATCAATGTAGCCGCAACGGTATCCAATGTAATTACGACTTGCACTTCGTTGTAAGCTATGAATGAAAAGCATATTTTTATTTTCCTATACTGCGTCTCAATTTGATATGATTTGTGAAGTTTTAACTTGGTGTTTCAATATAATAATTAACGTAACGTTTTTGTCTTGTACGAGTGCAATTCCAGACTCGTACGGCTTCACGCCTTAGCGAGGACGATCGATTCGGCAAAATAGCACCGGGTCAAACAGTTTGTCGACTCGGGGCGTGACAAATTCGTATCAGAGTACAGTTATGTTTTCTCGGATATTCGAAAGATGTTTCATTGTTGGAATGATCGTTGTGATTGCTCAATTGAATGCTTGTTGACATGCTACGTGAAATAAAAGTTTCATACAGGTAATCCCGTATATGTTTTTGAAAAATACTAACGGATTTACTCTATTTTGTAGGAATGACTAAGAGAAATAAGAACAATCCGGGCACAACAACCCAAACCGTGGATAGTACGTCGAGCTCAAAGAGTACTGGCCCTAGCGAGACGACCGTGTAGAAAATGCTACAGTTGATGGAACTGCAGCAGCAACATCTTCAAATGCAAATCAAGGCCCAATTTGATGTGCAGCAAAAGCAGATGGACGACCTGACTCAGATAGTGAACAAGGTGGTAGAAAATACCAAGACAACGGTCGTGGTATCTGAACAGAGGCAAGATATTCAAGATAAAGTCGAGAAAGAAGCTGAACCGCAAATGATAAGCTCTTCTGCCTTGTTCAAAGCAAAAGAGTTCCGCAAGATGAACCCACCTAAATTCAATGGCCGAGCAGAGCCTGATGTGACAGTAGGGTGGCTCGCGGAGATTGAGGACTTATTTAATCTTCTTAGCATTGAAGGGTCCCAGAGGGTAACATGTGTGGCGTTACAGCTACAACTGAGAGCTTACGGGTGGTGGGCAGATAAGAAGCAAAAAATCTACGAAGCTGATACCGACACCACGATTTCCTGGAAAATGTTTAAGGAAGCATTTTTTGAGCAGTGCGTTCCTCGTGTCGTCCGTCGAAAAAAAGAAGACGAATTCATGATGTTACGATAAGGAAATATATCAGTCGACGATTATGACTCGAGCTTCTTGAAACTGGCAAAGTTTGTCGGTACTTTCCTACCTAACAAGGAAGCATGGTACGAGCGTTTACAACAAGGCCTCAACGAGAATTGCGTAGGGAAGTCACGAATCAATGATGCAAAACTTATCGTGAATCCTACGAAGCCGCACTTGATAGCGAGCAGATCTTTGGCCGTATGTCGCAAAGGGCCGTGCCTGTCGTCCGCAACAATTTTAACAAGCGTCCTAATGACGTTGGAGGATCGGGAGTACAAAAGCGTTCAAACACATCCGAGAATCGGCGTCCGTATCCAGGATTACATTACAATATCTGCGGCAGGCATGGGCATCGTCCGGGCGATTGTTCTACTGAACATGTTACGGGTGCAGCGAGAAGGGTCATTCAAAGCCGCAATGTCCGAAAAATGTTCCGAATCAACACAACCCACAAAGGAACGTTCCGAATCAATATAAAGTGCCTATACTGCAAGGCGCAAATGCGGTGCCCGTCAACCCGCAGAATCAACGTCGTGGAGCTCAAGGCGGAGTCTATGCATTAACTCGGGACGAGGCATTCCCGTCCGATACTGTTGTAACAGGTATATTACTCTACAAAAATATACCTGCTCGGGTTCTATTCGATTCGGGTGCAATGTATAGTTTTATATCTGCTGCTTTTGCGAATAAAAATAAAATAACCATGCAATCACTAGATATGGAAATTAGCGTTAGCACTCCATCGGGAGTCGATATGCCTGTGAACTTTATTTGTAGGGATGGCCACATTTGTATTGGAGGAAGAAATCTATCCTTGGATGTCTTCATACTAGACATCAAAGAGTACGCCATAATCCTGGGCATGGATCGGTTGGGCGCTTGTCATGCAACGATCGAGTGCATGGAGAAGAGAGTGGTATTTCGTCTTCCTGGCGAGACAGAGTTCTCATATTCATGCGGTACGATCTCGAAGACGGCAATAATGGTATCGACAATCTCGGCGAGGCGTATGTTGCATTCCGGCTGTACGGGATACTTGGCATCAGTTCGAGACATGAGGAAGGATAATACAAATACAATACAGACTGATGTTGTGGCAGATTTCCCCGACGTTTTTCCTGATGAGATGCCCGAAATGCCGCCAGATCGAGAAATAGAATTCAGCATCGACACCTTTTCGAATACACAGCCGATATCAAAGGAGCCTTACCGAATGGCTCCAACAGAACTGAAGGAGCTGAAGGTAAAATTACAAGAGTTGCTAGACCACAGATTTATTCGCCCCAGCATCTCTCCATGGGGATCTCCCATATTGTTTATGAAGAAGAAGGATGGATCGATGCAGCTATATCGACTATCGTAAACTCAACAAGGCGACTGTGTGGAACAAATATCTATTGCCACGAATCGACGACTTGTTTGACCAACTGCAAGGAGTGTCAATATTTTTAAAAATCGATCTTTGTTCAAGCTATCATCAGTTGAAGATCAAGTCCGATGACGTATCGAAGTCTGCCTTCCGTACTCGATATGGTTATTACGAATTCCTAGTCATATCGTTCGGTTTGACGAATGCTCCAGCCGCTTTCATGGATCTGATGAACAAAGTCTTTCGACCCCAAATTGATAAATTTATAGTCGTGTTCATCGACGATATCCTTATCTACTCGAAGAATCGAGAAGAGCATGCAAAACACTTGAAGACGGTATTGCAGACTCTGTATGAAAATAAATTATATGCCAAGCAGAGTAAATACGAGTTCTGGATGAGTAGTGTGACTTTCCTTGAACATATGATCTCTGCCGAAGGTGTCGCGGTGGACCCAAAAAAGATTGAAGCGGTGGTAGATTGGAAACGACCTACCTCGACTAGCGATATTCGAAGTTTTCTACACTTAACAGGCTACTATCGAAGATCCGTGAGGAGCTTTTCAAAACTAGCGTCACCCCTGACTCGCCTCACCCAGAAGGGAGTAGTATTTGAGTAGAGCGATGACTGTGAATCCAGCTTTCAAGAGTTGAAGCAACGGCTCGTCTTAGCTCCAATCCTTGCACTTCCAGATGGTCCAAAAGGCTTTCAAATATTCAGCGACGCATTAGGAACTGGCCTCAGGTGCGTACTCATGCAGAGAGATAAAGTCATCTCCTACGCTTCACGGTAGTTGAAGCAGCACGAGAAAAACTATCTGACGCATGACCTAGAATTGGCGGCGATCGTGTTTGCATTGAAACTCTGGCGGCACTACCTCTATGGTGTGGCTTGTAGAATCTACACAGATCATAAAAGCCTGAAATACTTATTTATGCAACGAGAACTCAACCTACGGAAGCGACGTTGGCTCGAACTCATAAAAGATTACGAGCTAACGATCGAGTATACGCCGGGTAAGGAAAATGTTGTAGCCAACGTGCTTAGCAGAATGTTTATGGGATCATTGGCCATAAATAATGAGATACGGCGAGACCTTGAAACGATGGGTATCGAACTCGGAATTGAGTATCGACACCTGCACCTAGCTCAGTTAAATTTAGGATCGAGCCCACTTAGCAAAATAAAGATCGCACAGAAGGACGATTCATTCCTGAAGAAGATGCATGAGCTGATTTCAACAGGAAGGGCGACTGACTTTGCGAAAGACAGAGATGGGATGATACGACTAAAAGGAAGGCTCTGCATTCTTAAAACTGCCGAATTCAGAAAAGAAATTTTGACGGAGGCACATTATGCGAAGTACTCGTTACATCCTGAAACCACCATGATGTACAAGGACTTGCGCACAAACTTTTGGTGGCACGGCATGAAGAAAGACGGGGCTACTTTCGTATTGCAGTGTATTGCGTGTCAACAATTAAAGTCGGAACACCAAAGGCCAGGTGGAGAGCTGTAGAACCTCGCCATTTTCGAGTGGAAGTAGGACAACATCTCGATGGATTTTATTATAGGATTTTCGAAGACGTCGCGGAAGAATGATGCGATTTGGGTCATTGTTGATAGATTGACCAAGTCGGCTCACTTTATCACAATTAAAGTATGATGGGGCGTCGATCGGTTAGCGCAAATCTATATCGACGATATTGTTCGACTACACGGGGTACCGGTCTCAATAATTTCGGACAGAGAAGGGCGATTCCTATCGCATTTTTGGACGAGCCTATAAGCGGCGATAGGGATCAAACTAAATTTTAGTTCTGCGTACCACCCCAGACAGACGGTCAGACGGAGAGGGTAAATCAAATCTTAGAGGATATGTTTTGTTTGTGTGCGATCGATCTAAAGACTAGTTGGGATACGTATTTGTCGCTTGCGAAGTTTGTGTATAACAACAGTTATCAGTCGAGCATTCAGATGGCTCCATATGAAGCGCTCTACGAAATAAAATGTCGTTCACTAATATGTTGGGATGAAGTCGGAGAGCGACAAGTGCTTGGACCGGAACTGGTGGAGCAGGCCGTCGAAAAGGTCCGCTTGATCCGAGATAGACTTCGTATCGCGCAAAGTCGACAAAAGAGCTACGCAGATCTTTGCCGACGACCGCTAGAATTTCTGGTCGGGGACCACGTATTTCTGAAAGTAACGCCCATGCGTGGTGTGATGCAGTTCGACGTTAAAGGCAAATTGAGCCCGAGATTTGTAGGCCCTTCGAGATCATTGAGCGAGTTACAACGGTTGCTTTTCGGATCGCACTACCTCCTGCCTGGCTGATGTGCATGATGTTTTCCACGTCTCATAACTTTGAAAATACGTGTACGATCCAAGTCATATTGTTAGCTTCGATCAGTTGGAGCTACGTACTGACTTGTCTTACTCGGATGAGCCTATTCAAATTTTGGACCGTAAGAAGAAGGTATTACGAAATCGGTCGATGTCCTTAGTCCGCGTGCTTTGGCGGAACCATTCAGTTGAAGAGTCGACGTCGGAAATGAAGGCGGGATAAAGGAGAAGTACCCTGCGTTGTTTGTCTAATTTAAGTTCAGACCCTTGTTCTTAAGTTTCGGGACAAAACTTTTTTTTAGTGGTAAATTATATATTATCCCGCTTTCGATAGGCGACGGACTTCATACTATGCTTACATCAAGTTAGATCGGTCGGGAACTTAGATGGTCATATGACTCGATCGCTGAGCTTGATAATCGATAACACCTTGCGACATCGATCAAATCGATTTGGACGGATGTTATAAGAATCGATCCAACTAATGGAACGACTTCTGTTGGAATAAGTCCTAGATACAGCAGGCTGCATCTCGGCGAGTGAGCTTTATATAAGAGTCCCTTCGACGGGACCGGACCGGTGTATGGTTTTCTTGTAGCTTTTGTCGCTTGGTTTTGATGAAAGTGCTTTCGCGTCATTTTCTGAATACAATCTATGAATTTCAAAATGAAGGAATGAAGAAGGAATCCTACCTAAGTGTTGGTGCCATTACAGGAGCTCGCGTAACTAAAGCTCGAATGTTACGAAGCGCTTCGACGGTCGGTACGATCAAAGAACTTGGTGGGTGATTCGGTCCCTTCTTTTCTACTCTGTCCCGTAAACGAAATTCCTTTGCCTCGAATTCATTCAAATCGACGATGCCAAGTTAAATGCATGCCAATCCACTAAGGTCAAGAACTCGGAAAAAATGTATCGAATTAGAGTAATTTACTCTAAAAATATAAGTTTTGCACATAAACGAGAAAGTTTAAGGTTCTAGTAAAAAGATCGACTATTTCACGTGCTGCAAAATAATATGAAACGTCGATCGTGGCTTACGATGCCGCGGGAAATTTGGTGCCTACGGGATGCTAAGTCGGAAGTTCGGCTCGGAGAAAATGATTCGTTGCATGAGCAGGGCACAAATGATAATGTCGCTCAATACTGTCCGTGCTATACAAATCTGTCTACACATATTAAACTGTTCACACATTGGCATGGTCATGGACAGCTTGTGCACAAGTTGAACTTTCTTTGATGCGGTATCCGGAGCATCGGAACCGAATCGACCTAGGGGAATAAACAAATTCGTGCTTCGGTACGAGGTATTGCGGGACCTGCAGCAGGGCTTGCAACCCAAACTGTAGGCACATCGTAATGCCATATAAAGTCTCTCATGGTACATAGCATCAATGACCGCACTTATAAGATAGAGCATGCTCACCTATTGTCTTATGCAGGCAGTAAATATTATCTGTGTTTTATGCAGGGACGAGCATGGCCATGGTAAGAAATGTGATAAATCGCTATGTTCTACTGTATACTTTATTCTTCAAAGATGGCTATCGATATGAACTGAATTCATTTAGTTCTAAATAGAAAGAAAACTCTAAAGCATGCCTACCTTAACAATCAGAGTCAGTTTAGACGAGTGGGTTCGTCTCGTCCACTTAGCAAGTGTGCTAATCCCCTCCCCCAATTCCCAGGTGCAGCGAAAGCTCTAAACTGAAGCTGAAGTGCGGAGAGACGTTTTGAAGCTCTTTTTATCCTGAAGTATTGTGAAGCCAATTCAATCGAAGGCTTATATATAAATGGGCGAATGTATGGAACGACAAGTGTTAGTTCAGGCAGATTGTCGAATATATTTTTTTTGTTTTCAATCAATGTAGCCGCAACGGCATCCAATGTAATTACGACTTGCACTTCGTTGCAAGCTATGAATGAAAAGCGTATTTCTATTTTCCTATACTGTGTCTCAATTTGATATGATTTGTGAAGTTTCAACTTGGTGTTTCAATATAATAATCAACGTAACGCTCTTGCCTTATACGAGTGCAATTTCAGACTCGTACGGCATCACGCCTTAGCGAGTATGATCGATTCGGCATAATAGCACCGGGGTCGAACGGTTTGTCGACTCGGAGCGTGACATAGAAAGGTCTTGAGTCTTCTGGAAGATTCTCGGGTCCTCTGGAAGATTCTGGGGCCTTTTAGAAGATTCTACCATATTTTAGAACATTCTGGAAGTTTTCTGTATAATCTTAATCCGTGGAAGGCTATACAACTTTGTCTCGGACGGAACGTAACTTTTTGGACGTTATAACATGCCATGGGCTGACACTAACTACAAGATACTCGACGCGTTCGAAAAAAGCGAGTTCTTGGTAATTTCACTATGTATAAGATTTGTAGGTTCATGGTGCAACGATTTACAATATTTGAGATGGAAATATTAATAATAATTCTTTAAATGTTTTACACCGAACTGGAAGAAACATGAGATAAGAATTTGTGCAAAAGGTAAAATTAATCTAAGATCTAAAATAACTAGGGAATAGACAACATAGAGAGAGGAGCTATGCCAGAAAAGTTCACTAAAAAAATACATAGGCATGTTCTTATGAGGCTGGTAAATAGGATTAGACTTCTGCCACAACAATCAAATTCTTTGAGGTTGCCTACATGAAACAATTTTTCATTCATCTTTTTACACACCGTCACCTCAGCTAAATAAATGGTTAATGATACACGTTAGACAGTAGCTATGTTGTACGGATACTGGTATGACAAGGACATAGCAACCCAGACACAATATGTATTTTGATATGTCCTAGCTAGTGTATTTTTGAATGTCCATAAAGTGTCAAATACATGACTGTGGAGTATCCGATACATGTTTGACACGACACAGCCACATTTTGGAGTGTCCCTACGCTTTCTAGCATAATAGTGGCATTGATGCAAGCACAGTAGCGGCCTTGATGCAATGTGTTGCTACGAAAAGGTGACCCCGCATATAAATCTTTAAGGAACCATTTCATGGGCTTTAACAAAGTTTTAAACATGGTAAATGCATATAATTGAACCTATTTAGGAACACTATTGTCCATATATATAAGAATCCCATAGCATCTGTCCAGACATATTGGCTATTTATAAATGAATTCAAGGAAAGCTCACAATTGTTGGAGATAGACATGCAATATTAGAGAGTACAAAACAAACGGCAACTAGTTTGCAGAAACAAATGAAGTATTAGTTAGTGTTATTTTCGGGGCACAATTTTTTCGATGAAAAACTGAGAATTCGTAACAATAGTAAAAATAATCGTTATTACGTAACACTTCATAGAAGGTACGTAACAGAAATTCTACTAATACAACACTTCACAGAAGGTGCACATATTTCTACCAACGCAAACACTTCACCGAAGGTGCGCTAATAAAATTCTGATAAATGAAGAAGGTGATGCAACACTTCACAGAAGGTGCACAGATTTCTACCAACGCGAACACTTCACCGAAGGTGCGCTAATAGAATTCTGATAAACGAAGAAGGTGACAGACGAAAGATAAAAAAACTCCTGCTGGGTGAATGATCACCGTTGCTCAAAGCTTTATTCGACCCACACGAATAGCTTCCAGGAACCAGCAAGTTCGTCGGAGAACTTGGAACACTCTTGCTCTTCTGACTCCTCGGATGAGTACGAACTCCCGTGCAAAACTCAACGCTGGTACAAAATTTCTCTTCTCTCTCACAGCTTCTAAACACTTGTAAACTTTATGTTTACTACCTGTGTATTCATTCCTTACTGTGAGAGAGAAGGAGGAGACCTAATATAGGCCCCTGCAACAACTGCCCGGTTAGCACAATGTTAGGGACGTGGTAATAACCACCCCGAACATGGAGCAACCGCTCAGAACATGCAAAGACACATTCTGCCACAAGTTGTGCCACTTGCGTAACCAGCATGATTTGTACTTTATGCACACAGCCCTATTACGCAACATGCGCACACTACGTACTCTACACACACTGCGTACGATGCGTACGCTGCGCACACTGTGCACTCTACGCACGCTGTGCACACTACGCATACTACGCACAATGTGCGTACTGGGCTGCGTACTGGACTGCGTAACTGGGCCGGCGTAACTGGGGTCGCGTAACGGCCGCGTAAAGTGGTCGTGCAAGTAGCTCGCGCAACGAGCGCAACTTAAGCGCACTATGCGCCTAGCGACGATGCTGACGTGCTAAGTGCAAAGTACGCCAAAAAAATGCCACATTATGCCTCATGAGCCCTTGAGCCCGAGTCCGAGCCCGAGCCCGAGTCCGAGTCCGTGTCTGAGTCCGAGTCCGAGTCCGAGTCGCTAAGCCCCTATGGGACCTAGCTCCCACGGAAATAAATTTTCCTGGAGCAAAAAGCTAGAAGCTTACCATGGAGCCTTATTCTTACCTCTTAGTAAAATCACCCATATGGTTCCCACCTTTGGGTCACCAACCATGTGCACATCCCAACAATACATAGAAGCCTATATATGTTGAGATACCACATGATGCATTTCCGATGTGGGACTAAAACTTCACTAAGCATGTAGAGAACAAGTTCTCTACATGTCAAGAATATAAATGCCCCAATAATCCCCCACATATCTCAATGTATATGGGTTCGAGTGTTTCCCACAGTGACAGTCCATCATGCATTAGGAGAGATGTCGCGATGACTTGAATCTTCCTGCATGGGTTAAACAACTGTCACTACCACATTTCTAGTTTGAGGGTAAATTGTCATTTTTTTTGGGGTAAATAAAATTTATTAGTATTAATTAGGATTTATGGGAATTTTTAGGATTTATTTTGGATTTATTTGGACTAGTTTGATTTTTAACTAGTTTTGACTCATGTAGACCAACCTAGGAACTAACCCTAGTTAGTTGGGCTTAGTTAGGTCAAGTGACCCTAGTCTAACCTAGTATGACTCAAGTTAGTGGTTAGTGATTCATTAGAACTTGAATTAGGAATGTAGAAATCAAGTTATTTGATAAATGGCTTGTGATTACATAAGTCATTTTGCGACTAAACTAGATAGGACTAGCTAAACCTAGCTCAACCCCACCCTAACCTAACTTGGCCAGCCACCCTAGCTGAACCTAGGGATTCCCCCATTATAAATACTCTCCTAGATTTTAGGGCTAGCCTCTTTTAAGGTTCTTTCAAAAGTTCTAAGGAAAGAGGTGAGTCCCATCTTCCAAAAATCCTTAAAAATCCATTTTAAATCTTTTTTCCTTCAAACCAATTTCATTAGGACCTAAATTTCTTCCTCTTGCTGCTGGAATAAATTGGTTGCAGGAAGAAACAATTTGTGAGACTTGGAGGCTTGAGGAGTTCATTGCATTTGAGGACTTTTCCACCCATTGTTCTTCAAGAGGTAACTTCTCCATTTCTCCATGGATTTTCATTTTTTCTTCACCAATAGGAAACCCTAAGGGTCCCCCTAATGCCTGGATAAGGTTCGTGTCCTGTGTCGGTGGATTCGTGTCCGTTCTGGACACGTATCAGTGACCATGGCATTGTGTTCGACGAAATACCTCAAAGGGCATTTCGATCGATTTATTTCATTATTTTTGAATAGGAATAATAGATCTGATGTTGTCTTTTGATCCTTGTGCTTACGTATTAGTGTCGTGTCATTTTCGTGTCGTTTTGGTAGCCTGGACACGCGCGTGCACACGGCCGCGCGCTGCTACAGGGATCCCCTGCTACTCGGGGGCAAGAACTCCCTGGACACGACACGTGGACACAAAATATTTGACACACACGATGGGGCAGTATCTGTCACGACACTCCCCAAGTGACACGACCTCCCATGTCGTATCGAGGGTGCACGAGACACCGCACGGGTTTTGCACAGGCTGTGGTCGCGTGTATTTTAGTTTCGGATACGCGTGTGTGGACACGCCTGTGCGACACGACACGGCGGTATAGGGTGTCCTATGGATAGCCCTATGGGTAGTGAACCTGTGCTATTGAGCATGAGCTTTGGTCTGACCCCTGTTGTGTACACGAGACTCGTGCACACGTGCACGAGGACACAGCACATTAGGCACTGTTTTGGTGCACTGTTGTGTGGACACGTTTGTGTCCAATTTCATGGACACAAACAAGTTGTGTAGCATGCACTAATTGTAAATATTAGTTACCAACCTCTGTATTTAATTTTTAAATGAAGTTCATTACTTAATTGCCATTTTTCCATTTCCCTGAAATGTGGTATCAGCTATTTAAATTCCAGATTTTAAATATGAATTTTGATGGATTATTTAACCTGCAAATTAGTGTTAAATTTATGTTTTTAAAGTTCAAACATGTCCTCCTACATGTTACCTAGCTATAGTTCCATTTTGTATTAAATTGGGAGTTATTGTATGAGTATGGATAGGGTATTGAATGATACTTCGATTTTAAGTTCAAGTGCATCACTGTGATGTTATTTTCAGTTTAAATGATTTCCTTTCCTTGCTGCAAATTCCTATTAGATGTATACTTGAGAGTTAAGGTCCCAGTTGTGATTCTTGAAGGGTTTGAATGATACTTTATGTGATAGTTTAAGTTCAATTGTTTAATGTATTAACTGAGTTTTGTTCAGTCTCCTATAACCTGGGAATGAACTAATGTATTAAATGTGATTTCATTCTCATTATATGGTATGTTAGTTTGAGGTTAAACAGAGGATTAATTCAGTTTTGTATTAACTGAGTTTAGTTCCAGTTTTGGTAATTTTTAAGTTGAACCATTAATTGAACTCCTTTTTCCTTCTTCCTGTTAATTAGGCATTGTTCAAATATGTTGAGCTGGGTTTTACATGACTAGTTTAAACTGATTTTGATATAGACTGTTAAGCAATGAATTGATTCATTTTTCCTTTTCCCTTTAACTGATGTATCAAATGTGAGTTCATCTTCATGTATAATGTGTAACCTTAATGTAAAACTGAGTTAGTTCAGTTCTATACAACCTGAGTTTTAGGTGTAAACCAATCTAGTTTTACTTGAGGTTGTACTGCATTCCTGTTTTCTTTCACTGTTTTGAATGCTACCTGCCCACACACACATTTCTTGATCACTGTCACATTCTTCCTGCATCATAGTCCATATTTCACTGTTCTTAAGTACCTATACACACACTGCCTCCCTTTCTCTGTTGGGAAATTCCTGCACATTGTTATGTAGGCCTAATGCATAGCACACACTTTAATTCTAGTATATATATATCATTCTTCACTGTTTTTACATAATCTATTGACACACACACTCTTGATAGTATACACACACTTCCCTCTCTTTATGATCTAGTGTATGCATGTTTAAATATGAGTGTTATATGCCTATGGTGGTGTGCAATGCTTTATGCCTATATGTATGTACATATAGTATCTAGCCTATAATACTTAGTGTTAATTCAATGTATTTTTATCTATATATATAATGTGTATGTACTTAGGTATAATGAGTTCTTGAAATGTTGTGTGTAGTCTAGAATAGACTTATAGAGCCTAGCATGACTTATTAGACCTAGCTAGTTGAGTTTAGCCTAGTTTAGACAAGGTTGACCTAGTTTGACTTCTAGGGTTGACCAAAGTTGACCAAGAGTTGACTTTGGCCTAGATTGACTTAGAATCATGTAGAATGCATAGTAGGACTCCATTTCACTATTCTGGACTAGTTGTGACTAGTGCTGTTCTGTTTAGGAGCCAGACACCACTCTTTGGACAGTACGATTCATATCGGACACTCAGATACAGGCGAGTACATTCTCTGATCATTTCATATCCTGCTTAGAATTATTTCCTGCAGTAGATTACTTTACTTGTACTGTCACGACGGTCACACGGATTGGTACTATATGGATCCTTTCTTGAGATGTTATCCTTATGGAGCATTGGGTACTACGTATTCTGTGCGTTTCACTTACATGGCGTATCACTATGCTTCTTGGTTCACTTGATTACTTGTGACATGTACCCTCATAATCACAGAGTCTCTTGAATCCTACACAGTTGGGTAACCCCCAGACTCCCCATTTATGGGACATCCATGTATCCCCCTTCGCGGGCCTTGCATGGAATCATATGACATAACCTGGCTGGATCCTTGTGTATTGATTGGGGGTACGGGGGAGTAGAAGTGGACATGTGAATAATACACCAGTAGTATCTTCATTGAATCATTCCGTAGTGTCTTCTTTGAATCATCCCAGGCCATTTACATGTTCATGTTGTACTCTAACTCACTAGTCACTGCTGGTTCTCTATGTATAGTAGATATTTCTATTACAGCTCTTCCTGTTTACATACTATTTTTCTTCGGTACCTGTATCTTACTTTACTGCATGTTATATGTTTTCTAACCTGCTATGAACTGTTGAGATGTTCTGTGCTCGCTCCTGTTCCGACTGGACCTGTTGAAAATATTACAGAGGACAAGGAGGAGGCTTGCCTGGACACCTACTACGGGGCAGCCCTAGATGACACCTGTGAGCTGGACCCTCAGGAGGATCCAGCAGTAGCTGAGGACTTTCCCCCGACTGCCTAGACTAGATAGTTAGGCTATTATCTTTATGTAGTTGGATCATGTTCTAGTTAGACTCTTTATTTGGAGATCAGTTTGTATATATTCTTTTATCTGAGACCTTGTATTGCTGGAATTATCTTAGACTACTATTTTATCTATTTCATTTCCTTGAGTTCTGTTCATATCGTGCTATCTCTTCCTTAGTTGTGATTGAGTTTATTATTGCTATGTCACCCCCATTCGGGGAGTATAAACTGTTTAGATATATACTGCTAGATGATGTGACTTAGGACAGCGTTCTACCGCCGACACTGCGACGTAGGCTGGACGTATTCACGTCTCGTGCCCTTACTCTAGGGTGCGGGTCGTGACACGTTTTTAGTGGTGGCCCATGCAGGTCTAGACTAGAAGTGTAGTGGTGCTCGAACTAGAGTATCACTGCAGCCTGCTATAAGATATAGGACATTAATTTTAAGGTACTCAATCACTTTAGAAAAATTCCTTTTATTGCCATCTAAATCCTTTTGTCAGCTGATCTTTTGAATTATAATTGTCCGCCTTTATTATTTCGCTTCTTTCTCAGAAATTGATACTCTTGTTTGTCTATCTTCAGGATGGTAGAGACTCGATCGCAGCGTGCCGTCCCTGAGGATGCTATAGAGGGGACTGCTACCTCTCAGCCAGTACAGCGAGGCCAGGAGACTGCAGCGCTTGCCACCTCAGCTCGTGTTGAGACCTCGACAGTCGCAGCAGGGGACATGCATCTACTGGCTCGGAGGCAGGACCCGATTTTCCCAGAGGGTCCTTACCAGCAGCCACCTCCAGGGACAGTAGACGCAGTGCAGCTGCTAGCCTTCTTTAGGCAGTACATGGAGGGTCGGCAGACTCAGCAGCAGAGACAGACGGCAGAGCTCACTCGAGGCATTGAGCTGGCAGTGACAGCAGTGGAGAGAGTCGCGGCTCAGCCAGCAGCAGTCCAGCAGCCGCACCAGCCACGGGAGAAAGGCATCCAGGACTTCCAGAAGATGTACCCGAGAGACTTCCGCAGGACAGAGGGGATCCTGTATGCCGATGAGTAGATCGAGCATATGGAGGAGATCTTCAGGCTGGCTGAGATTCCGACGAGGCTCCAGATAGAGGCAGCGGCCAGCATGATGCAGGATCTGGCCCGAACATGGTACCAGACCAACCCGAGGGTCGGTACAGCAGGACAGACTTGGGCAGCATTCAAAAAGCTGTTCAAGGAGAAGTTCTTCCCAGAAGCAGCGCTGGGAGCCCTCGAGACTCAGTTCGAGGCCCTAGTTCAGGGGAGTCAGTCTGTGGAGGAGTATGCAGGAGAGTTCTGCCGTCTGGGCAGATTTGTAGAGGACTTGTCGGAGGCGACGAAGGCCCGGAGGTTCCGGAAGGGCTTGGTAAAGGAGGTCAAGTCCTACACCAAGAACGCCCGCAGTACTACATTTGAGGAGATACTGGTGGACGCACTAGCTGCAGACGATGACCTTGAGCTTCGGCTCAAGAGAGGAAGAGACCCAGTTGGGGGCAGTAGCAGCAGCGGAGGCCAGGCCAAGAGGCCTCACTTTCAGTATCAGCAGCCGAGGCAGTTTCAGCCTCAGCCGATTCAGCAGAGGCCAGCCCCTCAGCAGCAGCAGCAGAGGCAGTACCAGCAGGGACAAAGGCAGAGTGTTACTTATGCCTATTGCAAGAAGCCCGGACATGTCGCCAATGAGTGTCAGAGGAGGCTGGGCCAGTGCCTGAAGTGTGGTTCAGCAGACCATCAGATGAGGGAGTGCCACGTAGTACGAGCAGGCCCAGGAGGAGGAGTCAGGGCTCCAGCAGGACAACAGCGGGGACCAGCCCTGCCGACGCAGCAGCAGAGGTTTGTCCAGCACCAGCAGCAGGCCAGGGGAGGCCAGCAGGGGCGAGCTTTCGCCATGGCAGCTGAGGATGCAGAGGCGATAGAAGAGCTGATCGCAGGTTCGGTTCTTCTCGACTCCAGTCCAGCTTTTGCATTATTCGATTCCGGTGCTTCGCATAGTTCCATTTCAGTATCTTTTGCGATTAGGCATGGTATAGTAGCTGAATCGTTGCCTAGGACTTACAAGATCACGACCGGGGGTGGTATTATCCTCGTGAGTGATATTTGTAAGGGTCGGAGAGTAATTTTGGGAGGCCGTGAGTTGGAGGTGAGCCTGCTCGTAATGCCATTGCCGAACTACGATATAGTACGAGGCATGGATTGGTTGAGCAGGCACCACGCTAGCATTGATTGCAGAAGGGGTAGAGTTCTGTTCAGAGCACCAGGGGAGCCAGAGTTCGAGTACTCCAGACGTCAGGCAGAGCAGAGCAGCGGAGTCTTCTGTGGAGTCTCGGTCGAGGAGCAGACGATTCCACACCCCTTGATAGCAGATTATATGGATGTTTTCCCGGAGGAGTTATCGGGACTGCCACCAGACAGAGACATAGAGTTTTCGATAGACTTGGTTACAGGAGCGGAACCCATCTCTCAGTATGTCTATCGGGTGAACAACAGCGAGCTGGTGGAGCTGAAGAAGCAGGTGGATGAGCTACAGGACAAGGACTTCATCCGCTCGAGTTCGTCGCCATGGGGTGTACCAGTATTGTTTGTGCCGAAGAAGGATGGGTCAGTACGCATGTGTATTGACTATAGGGCACTCAACAACCTTACGATCAAGAACAAATACCCACTGCCGCGGATCGACGATCTATTTGACCAGTTGAGCGAAGCTTGGGTATTTTCCAAGATTGATCTGAGGTCGGAATATCATCAGGTGAAGGTGAAGGGGGATGATATTCCCAAGACCGCTTTCAGGATGCGGTATAGACAGTTCGAGTTTTTGGTTATGCCGTTTGGGCTAACCAATGCACCCACAGTGTTTATGAACCTTATGAACAAGGTGTTCCATCAGTATCTGGATCAGTTTGTAGTAGTATTTGTTGATGATATCTTGATATATTCCAAGACTGAGGAGGAGCACGAGGAGCATTTGAGGATAGTGCTGGAGATTCTCAGGAAGGAGCAGCTTTACGGAAAGCTCTCCAAATGTGAGTTCTTCCTAGACCGGGTGGATTTCTTGGGACATGTGGTGGCTGGAGATGGTATCTCAGTTGACCCCAAGAAGATTGTAGCAGTCGAGGCTTGGGCAGCATCGACATCAGTTACAGAGATCAGGAGCTTCCTGGGGCTGGCAGGATATTACCGGAGATTTGTGCAGGATTTCTCCCGGGTTGCAGAGCCGTTGACACGGTTGACCCGGAAGGATGCTGAGTATGTATGGTTAGAGGAGTGTCAGGCAGCTTTTGATGAGTTGAAGAAGCGACTGACGATAGCTCCGATTCTGACGTTGCCTTCAGGATCAGGTGGATTCACTATTTATAGTGATGCTTCAGGGAAGGGGCTGGGTTGTGTGTTGCAGCAGCACGGGAAGGTGATTGCCTATGCTTCCAGACAGTTACGTCCCCATGAGAAGAACTACCCTACCCACGACCTAGAGCTGGCAGCAGTGATTTTTGTATTGAAGCTGTGGAAGCATTATCTATATGGTGAGAGGGTGGAGATCTTCACAGATCACAAGAGCCTTAAGTATGTGTTCACTCAGAAGGAGTTGAACATGAGACAGCGCAGATGGCTGGAGTTGATGAAGGATTTTGACATCCTACTTCAGTACCACCCAGGGAAGGCCAACGTGGTTGCCGATGCCTTGAGTAGGTATCCGACAGCCATGTGTTTGACCATGGATCGGCATTTGCTTGCCGACTTGGAGAGCCTTGGGATTGAGGTGATCGTGCCGGGAGTGCAGATACAGCTATGGGGGATGCAGATTCAGTCGAACTTGGTGGACAGGATCAAGGCGACCCATTTTCAGGATGTGGTTTTCCAGAGTATCAGAGAGCAGATCAGTATAGGAGTGGGGGATCCGGAGTTTTTACTTGCAGAGGATGGTGCCCTGAGGCACGGTGTCAGATTATGTGTGCCTAGCGGGGAGCTCAGAGAGCAGATTATGCAGGAGGCCCACAGATCGCAGTACTCTATACACCCGGGTGCCAACAAGATGTACCGAGATCTGCAGGAGCATGTATGGTGGTCAGGAATGAAGCGGGAGGTGTCCCACTTTGTAGCTAGGTGCTTGGTCTGTCAGCAGGTCAAGGCAGAGAGACAGAGGCCCGGTGGATTGTTGCAGCCGCTGCCCATTCCCGAGTAGAAATGGGAGCATATCACGATGGACTTCGTATCAGGATTGCCGCGTACTCCAGAAGGGAAAGACGCGATTTGGGTCATCGTGGACAGGTTGACCAAATCGGCCTATTTCTTGCCATTCAAGGTGGGTACGTCTACAGAGAGACTGGTGGAGATATATATGCGGCAGATAGTCAGGATCCACGGAGTTTCGGTCAGCATCGTCTCAGATCAGGATAGCCGTTTTACTTCCTATTTCTGGAGGAGTCTGCAGACCAGCTTGGGCACTCAGCTCAAGTTTAGTACTGCATACCACCCCCAGACGGACGGACAGTCAGAGCGGACTATTCAGACCCTTGAGGATATGTTGCGGACGTCCGTTCTGGACTTTAGAGGTTCCTGGGAGGATCATCTTCATTTGGTGGAGTTTGCCTATAACAATAGTTTCCAGGCCAGTATCGAGATGTCACCTTTCGAGGCTCTGTACGGGCGTAGGTGCCGTACACCCTTATCCTGGGATGATGTTGGTGAGCGAGCTTTGCTGGGGCCAGAGATGATTATGGATGCGGCCGAGAAGGTGAAGCTCATCAGGGACAGACTTCACGTGGCGCAGGACAGACATCGGCACTGGGCCGATAGCCACCGGAGGCCCTTGGAGTTTGAGGTACAGATTAGAGTAGGATTAGAATTAGGTTGTTTGTTTGTGATTTTGATCATGTTTGTTTATTATTATTAATTGAGACCTTGCTTGTGATTAGGTCGGAGACCAGGTTTTCTTGAGGATATCTTCGACTCGTGGTACGATACATTTTGGTGGAGGCGGAAAGCTTAGCACGCGCTTCATCGGCCCTTTCGTTATCAGCGGGAGAGTCGGTGACGTGGCTTACAGGCTAGACTTGCCGCCTGCACTTGTGGGGGTCCATAAAGTATTCTATGTATCACAGTTGAGACGGTACGTGGCTGACCCTAGCCATGTGCTCGATCATTCGGAGATTGAGGTGGGTCCTTCTCTCAGCTATCCAGAGCAGCCAGTGGAGAATCTGGATCGACGGGAGAAGGTCCTGAGGAACCAGGTGATACCCTTGGTACGTGTCGCATGGAGGCATCATTCTTCAGGAGAGTCTACCTGGGAGCGGGAGGATGAGATGCACGAGCGGTACCCTTATCTTTTTGGACCTTGAGGTATAATTTTTATCCTTCTCATCAGTTGCATTTCGCCTTTCAATTTCGAGGACGAAATTCTTTTAAGGAGGGTAGATTTGTCGCTACCACATTTCTAGTTTGAGGGTAAATTGTCATTTTTTTGGGGTAAATAAAATTTATTAGTATTAATTAGGATTTATGGGAATTTTTAGGATTTATTTTGGATTTATTTGGACTAGTTTGATTTTTGACTAGTTTTGACTCATATAGACCAACCTAGGAACTAACCCTAGTTAGTTGGGCTTAGTTAGGTCAAGTGACCCTAGTCTAACCTAGTATGACTCAAGTTAGTGGTTAGTGATTCATTAGAACTTGAATTAGGAATGTAGAAATCAAGTTATTTGATAAATGGCTTGTGATTACATAAGTCATTTTGCGACTAAACTAGATAGGACTAGCTAAACCTAGCTCAACCCCACCCTAACCTAACTTGGCCGGCCACCCTAGCTGAACCTAGGGATTCCCCCATTATAAATACTCTCCTAGATTTTAGGGCTAGCCTCTTTTAAGGTTCTTTCAAAAGTTCTAAGGAAAGAGGTGAGTCCCATCTTCCAAAAATCCTTAAAAATCCATTTTAAATCATTTTTCCTTCAAACCAATTTCATTAGGACCTAAATTTCTTCCTCTTGCTGCTGGAATAAATTGGTTGCAGGAAGAAACAATTTGTGAGACTTAGAGGCTTGAGGAGTTCATTACATTTGAGGACTTTTCCATCCATTGTTATTCAAGAGGTAACTTCTCCATTTCTCCATGGATTTCCATTTTGTCTTCACCAATAGGAAACCCTAAGGGTCCCCCTAATGCCTGGATAAGGTTCGTGTCCTGTGTCGGTGGATTCGTGTCCGTTCTGGACACGTATCAGTGACCATGGCATTGTGTTCGACGAAATGCCTCAAAGGGCATTTCGATCGATTTATTTCATTATTTTTGAATAGGAATAATAGATCTGATGTTGTCTTTTGATCCTTGTGCTTACGTATTAGTGTCGTGTCATTTTCGTGTCGTTTTGGAAGCCTGGACACGCGCGTGCACACGGCCGCGCGCTGCTACAGGGATCCCCTGCTACTCGGGGGCAAGAACTCCCTGGACACGACATGTGGACACGAAATATTTGACACACACGATGGGGCAGTGTCTGTCATGACACTCCCCAAGTGACACAACCTCTCGTGTCGTGTCGAGGGTGCACGAGACACCGCACGGGTTTTGCACAGGCTGTGGTCGCGTGTATTTTAGTTTCTGATACGCGTGTGTGGACACGCCTGTACGACACGACACGGCGGTGCAGGGTGTCCTATGGATAGCCCTATGGGTAGTGAAACTGTGCTATTGAGCACGAGCTTTGGTTTGACCCCTGTTGTGTACGCGAGACTCGTGCACACGTGCACGAGGACACAGCACATTAGGCACTGTTTTGGTGCACTGTTGTGTGGACACGTTTGTGTCCAATTTTATGGACACAAACAAGTTGTGTAGCATGCACTAATTGTAAATATTAGTTACCAACCTCTGTATTTAGTTTTTAAATCAAGTTCATTACTTAATTGCCATTTTTTCCCATTTCCCTGAAATGTGGTATCAGCTATTTAAATTCCAGATTTTAAATATGAATTTTGATGGATTATTTAACCTGCAAATTTGTGTTAAATTCATGTTTTTAAAGTTCAAATATGTCCTCCTACATGTTACCTAGCTATAGTTCCATTTTGTATTAAATTGGGAGTTATTGTATGAGTATGGATAGGGTATTGAATGATACTTCGATTTTAAGTTCAAGTGCATCACTGTGATGTTATTTTCAGTTTAAATGATTTCCTTTCCTTGCTGCAAATTCCTGTTAGATGTATACTTGAGAGTTAAGGTCCCAGTTGTGATTCTTGAAGGGTTTGAATGATACTTTATGTGATAGTTTAAGTTCAATTGTTTAATGTATTAACTGAGTTTTGTTCAGTCTCCTATAACCTGGGAATGAACTAATGTATTAAATGTGATTTCATTCTCATTATATGGTATGTTAGTTTGAGGTTAAACTGAGGATTAATTCAGTTTTGTATTAACTGAGTTTAGTTCCAGTTTTGGTAATTTTTAAGTTGAACCATTAATTGAACTCCTTTTTCCTTCTTCCTGTTAATTAGGCATTGTTCAAATATGTTGAGCTGGGTTTTACATGACTAGTTTAAACTGATTTTGATATAGACTGTTAAGCAATGAATTGATTCCTTTTTTTTTCCCTTTAACTGATGTATCAAATGTGAGTTCATCTTCATGTATAATGTGTAACCTTAATGTAAAACTGAGTTAGTTCAGTTCTATACAACCTGAGTTTTAGGTGTAAACCAATCTAGTTTTACTTGAGGTTGTACTGCATTCCTGTTTTCTTTCACTGTTTTGAATGCTACCTGCCCACACACACATTTCTTGATCACTGTCACATTCTTCCTGCATCATAGTCCATATTTCACTGTTCTTAAGTACCTATACACACACTGCCTCCCTTTCTCTGTTGGGAAATTCTTGCACATTGTTATGTAGGCCTAATGCATAGCACACACTTTAATTCTAGTATATATATATATCATTCTTCACTGTTTTTACATAATCTATTGACACACACACTCTTGAAAGTATACACACATTTCCCTCTCTTTATGATCTAGTGTATGCATGTTTAAATATGAGTGTTATATGCCTACGGTGGTGTGCAATGCTTTATGCCTATATGTATGTACATATAGTATCTAGCCTATAATGCTTAGTGTTAATTCAATGTATTTGTATCTATATATATAATGTGTATGTACTTAGGTATAATGAGTTCTTGAAATGATGTGTGTAGTCTAGAATAGACTTATAGAGCCTAGCATGACTTATTAGACCTAGCTAGTTGAGTTTAGCCTAGTTTAGACAAGGTTGACCTAGTTTGACTTCTAGGGTTGACCAAAGTTGACCAAGAGTTGACTTTGGCCTAGATTGACTTAGAATCATGTAGAATGCATAGTAGGACTCTATTTCACTATTCTGGACTTGTTGTGACTAGTGCTGTTCTGTTTAGGAGCCAAACACCACTCCTTGGACAGTACGATTCATATCGGACACTCAGATACAGGTGAGTACATTCTCTGATCATTTCATATCCTGCTTAGAATTATTTCCTGCAGTAGATTACTTTACTTGTACTGTCATGACGGTCACACGGATTGGTACTATATGGATCCTTTCTTGAGATGTTATCCTTATGGAGCATCGGGTACTACGTGTTCTGTGCGTTTCACTTACATGGCGTATCACTATGCTTCTTGGTTCACTTGATTACTTGTGACAAGTACCCTCATGATCACAGAGTCTCTTGAATCCTATACAGTTGGGTAACCCCCAGACTCCCCATTTATGGGACATCCATGTATCCCCCTTCGCGGGCCTTGCATGGAATCATATAACATAACCTGGCTGGATCCTTGTGTATTGATTGGGGGTACGGGGGAGTAGAAGTGGACATGTGAATAATACACCAGTAGTATCTTCATTGAATCATTCCGTAGTGTCTTCATTGAATCATCCCAGGCCATTTACATGTTCATATTGTACTCTGACTCACTAGTCACTGCTAGTTCTCTATGTATAGTAGATATTTCTATTACAGCTCTTCTTGTTTACATACTGTTTTTCTTCAGTACCTGTATCTTACTTTACTGCATGTTATATATTTTCTAACCTGCTATGAACTGTTGAGATGTACTGTGCTCGCTCCTGTCCTGACTGGACCTGTTGAAAATATTACAGAGGACGAGGAGGAGGCTTGCCTGGACACCTACTACGGGGCAGCCCTAGATGACACCTGTGAGCTGGACCCTCAGGAGGATCCAGCAGTAGCTGAGGACTTTTCTCCGACTGCCTAGACTAGATAGTTAGGCTATTATCTTTATGTAGTTGGATCATGTTCTAGTTAGACTCTTTATTTGGAGATCAGTTTGTATATATTCTTTTATCTGAGACCTTGTATTGTTGGGATTATCTTAGACTACTGTTTTATCTATTTCATTTTCTTGAGTTCTGTTCATATCGTGCTATCTCTTCCTTAGCTGTGATTGAGTTTATTATTGCTATGTCACCCCCATTCGGGGAGTATAAACTGTTTAGATATATACTGCTAGATGATGTGACTTAGGACAGCGTTCTACCGCCGACACTGCGGCGTAGGCTGGACGTATTCACGTCTCGTGCCCTTACTCTAGGGTGCGGGTCGTGACAACAACAGACTATAATACAAGAATGGACTAAGCCTTGAATTCTGCACCATACCTGAAGTTGTTCCCACTCACATAATGTAGTCACATGTGCTTCTGGCTATGCACATTAAAAGCCATGTGCCAGCCTGGTTTCAGTGTATACTTTTGGACGTCTACAAGTTTACCCTCAAGAGACGGCATGATATCTCTGTCCATACACTATAGGTGAGTTCATTATAAAGAGACATGGCATGGAACGCTTTACGTTCCCTTGCGGTGCTACGCCGTTATGACATGGCCCGAAGCCAAGGCATTATCCCTCCCTGGGAATCACCCCATATCTGGGAATCTTTGTAGTATCATACTATTGTAGCATGAGGCAACTGCCTCTTTGTAGTGCCAAACTATCCAGCATGAAGCCTTAGGCTCCCTTGCGGTGTTACGCCGCAACAACATGGCTTGCAAGGCCGAGGCTTTATTCCTAACTGGGTACCTCTTCGTGGTGTCGTGCCACTGTAACATAAGGAACTCCTCCTCTTTGTAGTGCTGACTACTTCCCTCTTTATTTTTAACATACAACATTAGGCTAACTGCCTATTTGTGGTGCTACGTCGCTGTGACTTGGCCTGCTAGGCCGAGGCTTTATCCTATTCCTGGGCAGCACCCCACATATAGGAACCTCATCGTGGAGTCAACCTACTGTAGCATGGAGTTTTACTCTTTGTAGTGTTTCTCTATCGTGCTTCCTGTAAAGCACACCAGGCATTCACTCTGCCTGAGAACTCATTAAGGCAATTAAGCCAACCTTCCTACAGGAACCATTTTTTTGCAGAAAATAACAGTAGACAACAGTGATTATAGGTCCGTAGCCTCTCCATGCCCAATAGAACATGTACCTACCGTTCCTGATATTCTTCTAGTTAATGGTCCTTCCTTGAACCAAAAGCTAGATGCCTAGTAGGTAAATCTTTGAACTAATAGCATAAAACTTTATGGTAGGAATACAATAACTAATATCAGAATGCCTTCAAGCCCATTTTACATGCTGAGTCATCGACCAGTTGGCGCCTGAGGCCCTTGGTGAACGGATCCGCCAGGTTTTCCTGACTCCGAACATTAATCACTGCAATTACACCTCTTTTAATAAGATCGTGTACGGTCCTGTGCTTTAACCACACAGTCCTCTTCTTTCCGTTGAAGAGGTCATTTGATGCCACCGCCGCAGTCGCCTCGTTGTTGCAGTATATCGGTATTGCTAGTATTTGTGCCCCTACCTCTAGAAGATCATACATGAGCTCCCGAAGCCATTATGCTTCCTCGGCTGCGGTGTCAAGTACAAAGAACTCAGATTCCATGGATGACCGCGACAGCATTGTCTGCTTCTTTGATTTCTATGATATTGCAGCTCCACCCATTATGAAAATATATCAACCTGTGGACCTCTCGCTCTCCAAATCTAAGCACCAGCTGGCATAACTGAAGCCTTCCACTACCTGCGGATCTCCGCTGTAGTACAGTGCATATGTATGAGTCTTCTTGAGATATATCATAACCTGTTTCACAGCCTTCCAGTATTCAACACCAGGGTTGCTCGTGAAACGACTCATCATTCCGACGGCAAAAGCTATGTCAGGCCTTGTGGCAGTAGTAGCATACATCAAACTCCCGACTACGCTTGCATACTCCAGCTACCTGACGCTTTCTCCTGAATTAGGTTTCAGCTTCAGATCACACCTATACGGGGTATCGATCCCTGAAAGATCCCGATACCCATAACGAGTGATCATCTTCTCAATATAATGAGACTGTGACAGCGCTAGTCCAGTGTCTGTCCGGATGATCTTGATCCCTAAGATCACATCAGCTTCCCCCAAGTCCTTCATACTGAACTTGCTCGAGATGAACCTCTTTGTCTTCGTGACACAGCTCATATCCGTACCTAGGATAAGCATGTCGTCCACATACAGACAAACGATCACACCTCTTCCATCAGCGAACTTCGTGTAAACACACTTGTCCGTCTCGCTGACCATGTAGCCATTTGACCTTATAACCGTGTCAAATTTCTTATGCCACATCATGGAAGCCTATTTAAGACCGTACAAAGATTTCACCAACTTGCAGACTTTGTCTTCAAGACCTTTGACGACAAATACCTCTGGCTGTTGCATGTATATCTCTTCGGTCAGCTCACCATTTAGGAAAGTCGTTTTCACATCCATCTGATGTATCACCATCTTATATAACGCTGCAAGAGCAATCACCATTCTGATGGTAGTCATCCGGGCTACTGGAGCATACGTGTCAAAGTAGTCAATCCTCTGCTTCTGAGAAAACCCCTTGGCTACCAACCTAGCCTTGAACTTGTCAATAGTTCCGTCTGCTTTCATCTTCTTCTTGAAGATCCATTTGCTTCCGATGGGTTTCGCTCCTTCAGGAAGATCAACCAACACCCAAGTGTTATTTGAGGTGATAGAATCAATTTCATTGTCAATCGCCTCCTTCCAGAAAACTGCGTCTCTGGTCTTCATCGCCTTATCATAGGTAAGCGGATCTGCTTCCACATGATAGGTGACAAAGTCACTTTCGAAGTCCTTCGGCCTCCTCACTCGCTTCGTTGACGGCTCAGCGAGATCTGGTTCAACCGTTGTTTCAACAACAACATCTTCTTGGACCACATCTTCATTGAAGACCTGCGCACCCTCATTATTCTTCGGAACATCCGCAAGAACAATATTCTTGTGCCTTACAAATTAATCTTCAAAATATTCTGCGTCGCGAGATTCAATGATATGATTTGACTCAATATCAAGAAATCTCCGAGCATCACTCTTCTCGGTATACCCCAAGAAGATCGTCTTAGTAGTCCTTGTCCCAAGCTTCTGAATCTTCAGATCTGGAAGCTTGACATATGCCAGACACCCCCATACTCGAATGACATTCAAGTTAGGTCTGACCTTGAACCAGAGTTCATGAGGAGTAACGTCTGAAGTTGCATGAGGCACTCTATTTAGAATAAAAGTGGCCATCAATGCAGCTTCTCCCCAGTAGCACTTAGGAAGACCATCAGTCAACAACATTGAGTTAATCATTTTTGTTAACGTTTTATTCTTCCTCTCTGCTACTCTGTTTGATTGAGAAGAGTACGAAGTCGTAGTCTCATTGACAATTCCACGTTCTTTGCAGAACGATGCGAATTCATGAGACATGTACTCCCCACCTCGATCACTTCTTATTCTTTTGAGTTGTTGTCCAGTTTGTCGCTCAGCTTCGGCCCTGAACTCCTTGAACTTCTCAAATGCTTTGTCTTTAGCCTTCAGCAAGTAGACGAACGCATACTTAGAGAAGTCATCGATGAAGGTTATGAAATACTTCATCCCGGCCTTTGTAGAAAACTTTTGAAGTCACAGATATCTGAGTATACTAACTCCAGAAGATTTGTACTTCGATTAACCCGAGGAAAGGATTTCCTTGTGATCTTAGTTTGAGCACAAACTTCATATTTCTCTACTTTACCCCCACACTTGGAGATAAGCCCTAGACTAAAGATTTTGTTAATTAGTTTAGAATGAATATGTCCTAGCCTATTATGCCACAACTCATAAGTATAAGCAGAATGAGTGATTGTATTAACAACATTGAACTGATTTACAAGCTAAATTTTGAACATTTCTTCGGTATAAAAATCTTTTCCGAAATATGTTCTCCTGATAGACATCACCATCTGGCCAGCATTGATGTCCATCCTGAGGCCTGCTTTACAGAGTAGGCCACCTGAGATCCGGTTCTTGGCGATAGC
This sequence comes from Iris pallida, assembly GCA_029216955.1. Lineage (NCBI taxonomy): Eukaryota > Viridiplantae > Streptophyta > Magnoliopsida > Asparagales > Iridaceae > Iris > Iris pallida. The sequence continues at coordinate 22,394,466 of JANAVB010043418.1, read as the reverse complement.
AGGTACATGCTTTACGCCCTGAAGCGTCAGAGACTTGCCAGAAGTCAGCTTCAATACCACTGTCCCGATCCCAAGTACTTCAGCTTGTGCCTGGTTCGCCACCATAACCACACTAGAAGTAGGGTGTAAGTGATGAACCACTCTTTGCTGGAGCAAACATGGTAGGTGGCTCCAGTGTCTACCCACCAGTCAGCATCAGTTCCTACTGTATCAACCTGTGCAATCATAGCAACAACATCAATGATCATAGTTACCTTACTAGGCTCTCCTTGCTCCACTTGCTTGGCTTTTGCTTTGCACTCATTCTTAAAATGGCCCTTCTTGCCACACTTGAAGCAAGCCAAGTGGGACTTTGGCTTCTTCTTCTTCATTGAAGTGACCTTGACTTTTAGATTGTCAAGGTCCTTCTTCTTGCTTTGGGAAGCCGCATGCTTTCCCCTTGGTTTCGTTGAATACACCAGATTGGCGTTAGCAAATTGCTTGGACAGTGCGTCCACTTTCAGTTGAGCCCGCATCTGGTCCTCAACATAGATTTCCTGCAGGAGATCTTCAAGGGTAATCTCCAGCTTCTTCCTATGCATGTTTGCATAGAACTTGCTCTACCCAGCGGGGAGCTTTGAGACAATCCCTCCAAAAACAAACTTGTCAGGGAGGGACATCGCCTCGTCTTCCAGCTTCTGTCGCGGTTTTAGGAACTCCTTCACCTGCGGCAGCATAGACTTTTCGTCCTCAAATAACCACTTGTGATATTTTTCAACCACAAAGATTTTACTGCGGTTCTTGTCCTCTTCGTAGAGTTTTTCTAGAGACTCCTATATGTCTCTAGCGATATTCTTCTTAGAATATGATTCTGCAAGGGAATCTTCCATAGCATTCAGGATAAGCAGCCTGTAAATACTATTTTTCCTTCTCCATTTTGCTTGAAGTTTAGTAGCCGCGGTGATTGCAAGAGTGAAATAGGTTCTTCCTCCAGAAGTACGTGATCTACGTCTTTGAGTTGAAGGGTGAGATAAACCTTTCTCTTCCAGACTTGGTAATGTTCTCCATCAAACTTTTCTAACTTACAAAAGTCAGAATTGAAGAGTGAAACATTAACGTTTTCCATCGTAGCGATAAAGCTTTGAGATTGTTATTGCCGGGGCACAATTTTTTCGATGAAAAACTGAGAATTCGTAACAATAGTAAAAACAATCGTTATTATGTAACACTTCACAGAAGGTACGTAACAGAAATTCTACTAATGCAACACTTCACAGAATGTGCACAGATTTCTACCAATGCAAACACTTCACCGAAGGTGCGCTAATAGAATTCTGATAAATGAAGAAGGTGATGCAACACTTCACAGAAGGTGCACAGATTTCTACCAACGCGAACACTTCACCGAAGGTGCGCTAATAGAATTCTGATAAACGAAGAAGGTGACAGGTGAAAGATGGAAAAACTCCTGCTGGGGTGAATGATCATCGTTGCTCAAAGCTTTATTCGCCCCACACGAATAGCTTCCAGGAACCAGCAAGTTCGTCAGAGAACTTGGAACACTCTTGCTCTTCTGACTCCTCGGATGAGCACGAACTCCCGTACAAAACACAACGTTGGTACAAAACCTCTCTTCTCTCTCACAGCTTCTAAACACTTGTAAACTTTCTGTTTACTACCTGTGCAAAGTGCACCAACAAAACGCCACATTACGTCTTATGAGCCCTTGAGCCCGAGTCCGAGACCGAGCCCGAGTTCGAATCCGTGTCCGAGTCCGAGTCGCTAAGCCCCTATGGGGCTTAGCTCCCATGGAAATAAATTTCCCAAGAGCAAAAAGCTAGAAGGAGCCTTATTCTTACCTCTTAGTAAAATCATCCACATGGTTCCCACCTTTGGGTCACCAACCATATGCACATCCCAACAATACATAGAAGCCTATATATGTTGAGATACCACATGATGCATTTTCGATGTGGGACTAAAACTTCACTAAGCATGTAGAGAACAAGTTCTCTACATGTCAAGAATGCAAATGCCCCAACAGTTAGAAGTGGAACCTCATATAAATTTAATTTATAATGAGAACCGTAAATAAACCAGCATGTGGGATTCTGAAGCTACAATCACTTAGGTCTCGTTTGGTTCGCGGAATAGAAGGGAAAGAAAATCAATTCCTTGTCATTTCCTTTCCTTTCGAAAACTTTAATTCCTATTGATTTTTCTTTCCAATGTTTGGCAATGCCAAGGAATTTGGAAAGAAAAATGAATACTTCAATGTGGAAAAGTGATTTCTTTCTTGGATGGATGGAATCACTTTCCCCCCTAAATTTTTTCCATTGGGAATCACTTTCCTTTCCTAATCAATTTCTTGGGCACCCAAACATAGAAAAGTAATCACTTTCTTTTCCCAACCGAAAGATTCTGCGAACCAAACGATGCCTTATATATATATATATCTAGTACCATCATGTGTCACCAGGAGGATAATATTACCAAAAACAAAACAAGAACAAAATGGAGACACATAATAATAAGTATCAAAATCATCCCTAATTATGAGATGTTGATTAATATCTTAGATTGTTAGAAAATAATATTTTATTTTTCTGTAACAAGAACAAAATGAAACAATTAAAAGTTTGAGTTATCGGTCTACGGAAAAAAGTCATGCACGAAACATTGCCCTAAGAGATTATTCGAGGTCTATGTGCAGAATTGTTCTCGAGTCCTCCCATAAGTAAAATCTCTTTGCTACCGGCTTCACGTCGTTGCACATAACTCCAAAAGAATGATCGGAACTTAACTTTATCCAGAAAATAGAATAAAATATTATGGAGGAGTATTTAAGGTAAGGAAGAGAGAAAGAGACGTGATCTTTTTGATTTTTTTTTCTCATATCATTTCATTCTCCAAAGAAAAGAACCTCTATATATATATATACATATATATATATATATATATATATATATATATATATATATATAGCCATGATCCATCCCATAGAAACAAAATGTATTATTTTTTAATGATGTATTAAGAGCCATAAAGTGGTAGATGAATGGTGTGATGAATATAAATAAATAAGAAGTTAATAGAAATTAACATCCAAATAAAAACACAGCCATTTATTAGAAACTAATGGTATTTAAAAATTTCAGAATTATAAAGTTTATGTACCAAGTTGCAAAAGAGTGAAGCTAGTGATATGTATATGCAAAATAGCCTACTTCATATTCATATTACTCATCTTTTGGATAATTAATATTATCATGAAACTTCATGAGATTTATTTGTTACTCCGTATATTTATTTATTTTCATCAACTATTTCATTTTGTTACAACGCCACGTGTTGGAATATACTGCGCAAGCTTATCATTTTAAATGATCGCGCTCGCATCCAAAATATATAAAGAACACTTAAATGTTTAGAAACGTATATGTTTGGCCCATTCGAACACTTGAGCATACAGGGATTCCAATTTTGTGCATTGTATGAATGTAATATATTAGTCATTTGGTGGACTGACTTGTTTAAGAGTGTCGATAAATTGAGCAACAACGTGTGCCTAAAGCATATAATAAGTTTATTCATAACCAGAACCAGAACCAGAACCAGAACCAGGTCGGCCTAAGGAATTGTGTTGTCATATCCTAATCTAGTTTTGGTTGTCCTTTGATTTGTTGATTGATTCTGGAGGATTTCACGTGACTCAGATCTCTATTGGGATCATACTAAGTCTACGGGTTATTGTAAGCAGGAAGATTGTCCAAATCCAAAGTCTTGTATGACTTACTCTTGTGCCGGTCCTTTCTAGAACTCAATGACCTAAAGTAGAGATCATATAAATTGAAAGACAGGAAAGCTTCAATAGTAAAAATAAAAAATAAAAAAAGTAACATAATTCTTAGTATAGTTCTGGGGTTAATTGTTATACATAAAATAGGTTGTTTAGAATTAGTTAATTCTAGGGACATAGGTTGTTCATTGGCTTTAGTACACTTCCTTGTCATGGTTGTATTGGACTTATTGGGATCCAGTTGTGCCCGGTACTTTTTTTGGTTTGTATTACTTTGTTGCTACAATCAAAGAGTTTAATTTATATCAGATTTTTGTTTCTATTAGAATGGATTTATCAAAATAAACTTGTAGAGCAAAGTTTCTAGAGTTCTAGCCATCCCATATTATATTCATCCATTTGAAAGTAGAGTTGCGATCACTTCATTAAGAAATTCCAAATGCCTCACCTCAAGATGAGCATCAGGGGTGTATGGTAGTGACTATGGATCATGGATTTGATTCAAAAATATCAAATAAAAGTTGCTATTTCTCATACGAGTGATACTATATATACCTCCAAAAAAATTATTCCTCTATGCCCCTCCGTCGTGTGGCACTTCCTTATTGACCGAAGCAAATAGGGGAGAAAATTGAAGGAAGATATGAGCGAATATGAGAGGGCCACCTGGCAGAGGGACATGGAGAAATGAGATTTTGGAGATGCATAAAATATTTTCCTTCTCGTACTATACTTTTGAGAGGTGGTTGTTCTCGAAAGTTATTGTTAGGTTATCATTGATATCATATAATTATTATAAAAGAATATTGGAAACTAAATGCGAAAACTATTCTTCCAAACAAAAGAGATCGCGAGAGAACCGAAAAGGACGGAGAAAACTAAATTGTCAAAAATCATATAAGAGCCATACGCAAACATGCAGCAATTTTGACGTGGAAAGCCCTCGCAAAAAAATCACGGGACGATCGGAGTCCAATTTTGAAAAACATTCATTAATAAAACAAGAAGATACACACTCCTTACAAACTTCTCACAAATTCATACCGGATCACCACAACTATTTCGACGATGAAAATAGATCACATACTCCGAAGAACAAGAGACAACGAGAAATTTTATCAAAAACATTATCTGCTTTGAACAACCTTCAATCCCTTCTCTCTTCTCCTAAAGTTGCAAATTTGATCTCTCTGGTAGATTGATGATCGAGATAGATAGATTGATAGTTTTTAGGGTTAGAAAATACCTACATACACCCCAACAAAACCGCAATAAATATGGACCATTTGATGAGATCCAACAGTGTAGATAAAACATTCAAATCGGGTTCAACCCGACGACATCGAACTCGGGTCGAGTTCGGTCTTACCTGACCAAACTTGGACCAAATTCGGTAAGCCTAGGCCTGGTTGGTAGATATGACCGAATTCAGTCAACCTAGACCAGGTTGATTCTGCATAGATATGACCGAATTCGGTTGGGTCGAATTCTGTCTGTTATTGTCGGGGCACAATTTTTCGATGGAAAACTGAAAAAATGAAACAATTATAAAAATAATGTTTCAAATCAACACTTCAAGGAAGGTGATTCTGAATTACGAGAATCTAAAAAGATTTTGTAATCAACAGCAATCAGATCGTAGTACTTCTAAAAAGAAGAGGATGCCTTTTCTTTAAGAGAGAGAGGATGCCTTATATAGGCCCTGCAGCAACTGTTCGGTTGCCACAAAGTTAGGGACGTGGTAAAAATCACCCCGAACATGTAGCAACAGCCCAGAACATGCAAACGCACGTTCTGCTGCAAGTTGTACCAACTGCGCACACCCCGCGCTCCTTGCACTCTGTGCGACAGAGCGCGCACTGAACTGCGCATACTGCGCGCACTAACTTTGATCAGATTACTCCACCCATTGTGAAAATGAATCCACCTGTGGACCTCTCGCTCTCCACCTCTGAGTACCAGCTGGCATCACTGAAGCCTTTCACTACCGACGGATCTCCGCTGTAGTACAGTGCATATGTCTGAGTCTTCTTGAGATATCTCATAACCCGTTTTACAGCTTTCCAGTGTTCAGCACCTGGGTTGCTCGTGAAACGACTCAGCATTCCCACGGCGAAAGCTATGTCAGGCTTTGTGGCAGTAGTAGCATACATCAAACTTCCGATTACGCTTGTATACTCCACCTGCCTGACGCTTTCTCCTAAATTAGGCTTCAGCTTCAGATCACGCCTGTACGGCGTATCGATCCCTGGAAGATCCCGATACCCATAACGAGTGATCATTTTCTCAATATAATGAGACTGTGACAGCGCTAGTCCAGTGTCTTTCCGGATGATCTTGATCCCTAAGATCACATCAGCTTCCCCCAAGTCCTTCATACTGAACTTGCTTGAGATGAATTTCTTTGTCTCCGTGACACAGCTAATATCCGTACCTAGGATAAGCATGTCGTCCACGTACAGACAAACGATCACACCTCTTCCATCAGCGAACTTCGTGTAAACACACTTGTCCGTATCGCTGACCATGTAGCCATTTGACCTTATAACTTTGTCAAATTTCTCATGCCACATCTTGGGAGCTTGTTTAAGACCGTACAAGGATTTCACCAACTTGCAGACTTTGTCTTCAAGACCCCTGATGACAAATTCCTCTGGCTGTTGCATGTAAATCTCTTCGGTCAGCTCGCCATTTAGGAAAGCCGTATTCACATCCATCTGATGTATCACCATCCACTACAACAAAAAACCCTTTTAATGACGCTCGACAAGGAGTTTTAATAACGGCTGATACATAAGCGTTATTAAGTTGAAAAATACCTTTTTTCTATGACGGTTTGGGCTAATTCTGGGCTTTTTATAACGTTTATAAAACAAAGCATTATTAATATTTTAGAGCGGTGGCAAACTTGTAATATTTTGCAAACTTATTAATGTTAAGAGTTCTTTTCCTTTCCATTTCCCCTCTCCTTCTCCTCTTCCTCTTCCTCCGCTCCCATGCTCAGAATTAGGGTTCGCACCACGACCTGCTCAACAAACGCCTCCTCTTCGACGCCGACGAGCCGGGAGCAACCATCCTACCGACCTGTACCACTACTTCAACCCCTTCCGGTCGCTGCACCACTAATTTTTTCATTTCGCAAACCATTTCCCCTCCCCTCTCTCTCATCTCAAGCTCTGTGGCTCCTCTCTGGCTCGACAATGAGTCGCACCGCTTGGTAAACTCTCTCCCTCTCTCTCTTTATTCCAATTTTTAGGGTTTTTGCTACTATTCCTCCAAAAGTTTGGCCATGTCAGGTGTCGTGTGAACCGAGAAGGTGGGGACTCGATCAACTCGTCGCCTTCAATCCCTCGGCCTTCGTCCCTTTAGATGACCCCGACCTCCGCCCTAACTCCAAGGAATGGTTTTCTTATAGCTAGTAGAGAACATTAGTGCACTATTTTGGCTATAGGAACCATAATTCTCTCATAATGATTTTTTACAATTTAGCTTTTGGCTTCTTGAGATTTACCCTTGCATGACTTGATGCTAAAGTTTGTTTGTTAGTCCCATTCTATCCGTGTCCCTGCTTAGCTTTACAAGTTTCGTTGGGCTACTCTTATTTCTGTTCATGACACTGCTTGCTTAGTGTTTTTTTGGTGCTACCGTGCTAGTCCCCTTTCTGTTCGTGCCAATGCTTCTTGCACTCATTCCCCAGCCAAGCAAAAACTTTTTTGGGAAGGCAATTCTTATAGAATAGAAGGGAGCTAGAAACATTAGAATGATTACATTTTTAACTTAGGTAATCTTTTTTACAGCCTTTGAACCATTGTACGCTTAACTTCTTATATGCTTGTTATGACTCTTCACGACGTCCCATAATTTTTGTGAGATAGTACAGGAGAAACTGTTGTGTTTCTTCGCTTCTGGAATGCCGCTCCAGCTGACAATTTATTATGCAGATGGTTATATATGTTTTATTACAAATTGCCTTTGCTTTTGATGATTTTGCCATTGTAGGTAGGTGAATTACACACCGTCCACATGCCCCCATGACACTTTGTAAAAGTTCCTAGATTTTTTTTCTCAAGGGATTTGGCTTGTTATTCATCTTTGGGTAGCATGTTTGTTTGAATTCGAACACTAGATTTTTCATAGATTGTGGTTATATATATATATATATATATATATATATATATATATATATATATATATATATATATATTGTGACATTAACAATTTACTGACCTACCTTTGTCCCACTTATCTTTTTGGTCAATGTGATGAACCTGTACTAAAACATAATGTGATTCTTACTTTTTTTGCCTCGTCTCTGTTCAGGTGTGCACAGCGAAAATGAATCTCGGTGATGAGGTTGACTTGGAAGATTATGTTTCTCGACCAGATAAAATCAGTACTGCAGAGGTCTGTTGCTTACATGGCTGTTAGATGTACGTTTTCGTCTATTTTCATCAGTCCCTTTGGAAATCTTACTCCCATGCTAAATTGCTTGCTGTAATCAATTTGTTTATGAACTGCAATTTATGCTCCAGTTAACTTTGTTATATATTGTTTTGTGTGTGTGCAAAACTCTTCCTAGACAAACTCAATGGTTTCTGTAAAACTTGGATAACTTTTATTTATTTATTTACTTGTTTTTTCTGTTTGCTGCTGTATAGTTTTGTTTTCCTATTTTTATTTAATTCTCTTTAAGAAATTAACAACTAAGTTGTGGTTCAGTTGGTAAAAAATGACGGGATTCTTATTTGGAGGTCTTGAGTTCAAATCTCTCTCACCACATTGTGTCTATTTTTATTTTTTATATTTTTAAATTTCCTTAAATTGTAAGTTAAGGTATTTTCCAAGTTGATGCCAGTGGCGGCCTCACCCTATCTGCAATGTGTCTTGTACGCTTATTTGTGGCTACTGAGCTGTTCACCTTTCCTAGTTGTAAAATGTGTGTGAATTACTTCTCACCCGTTGCAGGAAATTTTATTTCTTGAGCATTTCCTGTTTAGAGTACTATTGCTGCTTAGAAAGTCTGTTTCATACTGGAAACCATAAGATCCTTTTCAATCCCACATTTAACTATGGACTATGAATCCAGCTGTTTGAAAATAAACTTGTTTTGGTGATTATGTCAGGATAGGGACTATGATTCTTCTAAGGTTTTGGTGGTCTATTGAGATATTTTTCACCTTGCGAAATTAACCCATCTTTTTAACTCTTGTAGTTTCATGTTCAATTGGCCAACCATGAATTTAGTGAGATCATCTCTTGCGCAGATGTGATGGATTTAGATGAATCTTAAGCACCAACTTAAATTACATTTTCTGTAAAATTTGTAGAAAAATTACAATAGATTTAGATGAATTTAGATGAATCTTAAGCACCAACCATGGAATCTTGTAGACAACCCCTAAACCGAATGCCAAGGACAGGATAGGATCTCTGGTTATTGAGGATGTTAATGGGTCACCAATGTCCTCAACGTCCTGGATATTATTCATATGCACGGATGAGATACTGGAATTAAGTTACTTCCACTCTTCTTTATCCATTCTTGGTAGTATTGGATCCCTTACACTGCTGGTCTGTTCTTAATCTAGCACTTTGCAACATAAAATTGTAGGATATATTTCTAAAACTCAGATGTGTTAGAATTATGTGATTGTGAAGTTCTTTTTAATCTGGTAGGATGTGCTGGTGTTAGGTTAGCTTATCGCGGATGGGGTACAGCCCTGGGAATGATGAGCATGACAACACTATATTTGTGGCTCATTTACATCTGCCTGTAACATGTGCATTGATTGAAAACCCAATTCTGGAGGGGCATATAACCGCATGACAACACTATATTTGTGGCTTATTTATATCTGCCTGTAACATGTGCATTGATTGAAAACCCAATTCTCGACAGTATATTGTAATCAAGGTTCAAAAAGGAGGTGTCTCTACTCGTTGAACCCTCCCAATAAGTTTTATTATTGGCAGTTTTAATGAATTCAGATCCAAGTATCAGAGTATCAGATTCCAATATACTAGTGGCTCATTTTTAAACAAAGGGCAAAAAAATTGTACTCTTCTGTTCGAGTTTTGCCAGTGTGGTTGTCGGACTGCGTGGAACTCTCTTGCATATTGCGGTTGTTCAGGTACATAATACTAGTGCAGTACAACAGTTCATTTGCAAGCAATATTTCTTTGATTACGCTAATTCTTTTTTTTTGTTTATGATATTCTAATGTTGTTGTTGCTTGTTATAAACTAAGTATTTTGTTAATATGCCTCTCTTTGTTAATTTGTAGGTCCTCTTCACCTTTTAAAGTTTGAAAAATGTGTACAAGTCCTTCGTTTCTTGCAATTTTTACATTATATTACAAAGTATATTGAACCTTGTTTTTATCTTTTTCAGGGTTTTGCTACATGTTATGTGGACAGTTTTAATGTAGCCAAGTTTTGATGTAGACAATTTTGGTAGTTGTAAATGTATATATGTATTTGGATATTCTATTTTGAGAATGTAATGAAGATGTTGATATGTACTCTATTTTCAGAAATGTAATAAAGATGGTGATATATAATGTTAAGTTTTTGGAATGTAATATATAATGTGCAGTATAGAGCATTATAAATGTGCTAATTTGAATAGTATAAAGTGTTATAAATATGCTAATTTGAATAGTATAAAGTGTTATAAATGTGCTGCATTGAGCCTATACATATTATCTATTCATGACGTTTTAAAATTGTTCTGAATTGTGCACTATATATTAACTATTCATAACGCTTTTATAGAAACTATTCATGACGGTTATTTTATGACGCTTTTAAAAAAATATTTATAACACCCGTTTTCATGACGGTTGTTGTGGAAAAAAAAGCGTCATGGTTCGTCATTAATGACGGTTTTTAGCCATCATTAAAAAGGTTTTTTGTTGTAGTGATCTTATGTATTGCTGCGAGAGCAATCAACATTCTGATGGTGGTCATCCGGGCTACTGGAGCATACGTGTCAAAATAGTCAATCCCCTGCTTCTGAGAAAACCCCTTGGCTACCAACCTAGCCTTGAACTTGTCAATAGTTCCGTCTGCTTTCATCTTCTTCTTGAAGATCCATTTGCATCCAATGGGTTTCGCTCCTTCAGGAAGATCAACCAACACCCAAGTGTTATTTGAGGTGATAGAATCAATTTCATTGTCAATCGCCTCCTTCCAGAAAATCACGTCTCTGGTCTTCATCGCCTCATCATAGGTAAGCGGATCTGCTTCCACATGATAGGTGACAAAATCACTTTCGAAGTCCTTCGGCCTCCTCACTCGCTTCGTTGACGGCTCAGCAAGATCTGGTTCAACCGTTGTTTCAACAACAACATCTTCTTGGACCACATCTTCATTGAAGACCTGCGCACCCTCATTGTTCTCCGAAACATCCGCAAGAACAATATTCTTGTGCCTTACGAATTTGTCTTCAAAATATTCTGCGTCGCAAGATTCAATGATATAATTTGACTCAATATCAAGAAATCTCCGAGCATCACTCCTCTCGGCATACCCCAAGAAGATCGTCTTAGTAGTCCTTGTCCCAAGCTTCTGAATCTTCAGATCTGGAAGCTTGACATATGCCAGACACCCCCACACTCGAATGACATTCAAGTTAGGTCTGACCTTGAACCAAAGTTCATGAGGAGTAACGTCTGAAGTTGCATGAGGCACTCCATTTAGAATAAAAGTGGCCGTCAATACAGCTTCTCCCCAGTAGCACTTAGGAAGACCAGCAATCAACAACATTGAGTTAATCTTTTCTGTTAACGTCCTGTTCTTCCTCTCTGCTACTCTATTTGATTGAGGAGAGTACGGAGCCGTAGTCTCATTGACAATTTTATGTTCTTTGCAGAATGATGCGAATTTATGAGACCTGTACTCCCCACCTCAATCACTTCTTATCCTTTTGAGTTGTTGTCCTGTCTGCCGCTCAGCTTCGGCTCTGAACTCCTTGAACTTCTCGAATACTTCGTCTTTAGCCTTCTGCAAGTAGACGAGCGCATACTTTAAGAAGTCATCGATGAAGGTTATGAAATACTTCATTCCGGCCTTTGTAGAGAACTGTTTGAAGTCACGGATATCGGAGTGTACCAACTCCAGAAGATCTGTACTTCGATTAACCCGAGGAAAGGGTTTCCTTGTGATCTTTGTTTGAGCACAAACTTCACATTTCTCTACCTTACCCCCACACTTGGAGATAAGTCCTAGACTAGACATTCTATTTATTCGTTTACAATGAACATGTCCTAGCCTATTATGCCACAACTCAAGAGTATAAGCAGAAGGAGTGATTTCATTAATCACATTAATTACATTGGACTGATTTACAAGCTAAATTTTGAACATTCCTTTGGTATAAAAAGCTTTTTTGAAATATGTTCCCTTGATAGACATCACCATCTGGCCAGCATTGATGTCCATCCTGAGGCCTGCTTTGCAGAGTAGGCCTCCTGAGTTCAGGTTCTTGGCGATAGCAGGTACGTGCTTCACGCCTTGAAGCGTCAGAGACTTCCCCGAAGTCAGCTTCAACACCACCATCCCGATCCCGAGCACTTCAGCTTGTGCCTGGTTCGCCATCATAACCACTTCAGAAGTAGGTGTATAGGTGGTGAACCACTCCTTACTGGAGCAGACATGGCAGAAGGCTCCAGTGTCTACCCACCAGTCAGAGTCAGTCCTTACCGTATCAACATGTGCAATCATAGCAACAATGTCAGTGATCATAGATACCTTACTAGGCTCTCCTTGTTCTGATTGCTTGGTTTTTGCTTTGCACTCATTCTTAAAGTGGCCCTTCTTGCCACACTTGAAGCAAGGCATTTGAGACTTTGGCTTCTTTTTCTTGATAGAAGTTTCCTTGACTTTTAGATTTTCAGGGTCCTTCTTCTTGCTGTGGGAAGCCGTCTGCTTTTTTCTTGGTTCCTTGGTATGAACCATATCGGCGTTAGCCAATTGCTTGGACAGTGCGTCCACCTTCAGTAGAGCCCGCATCTGGTCCTCAACATAGATTTCTTGCAGGAGATCTTCAAGGGTGATCTCCAGCTTCTTTCTATGCATGTTTGCATAGAACTTGCTCCACCCAGCGGGGAGCTTTGAGACAATCCCTCCAACAAGAAACTTGTCGGGAAGGGGCATTGCCTCGTCTTCCAACTTCTGTCGCAGTTTCAGGAACTCCTTCACCTGCGGCAGCATAGACTTTTCGTCATCAAAGAACCACTTGTGATATTTTTCAACCACAAATATTTTACTGCGGTTCTTGTTTTCTTCGTAGAGTTTTTCTAGAGACTCCCATATGTCTCTAGCGATATTCTTTTTAGAATAGAATTCTGTAAGGGAATCTTCTATAGCATTCAGGATTAGCAGTCTGCAAATACTATTTTTCCTTCTCTATTTGGCCTGAAGTTTAGTAGCCGTGGTGATTGCGGCAGCAGACCCAACATCTTGAACAGTAGGTTCTTCCTCCAGAAGCACGTGATCTACGTCTTTGAGTTGAAGGGTGAGATGTACCTTCCTCTTCCAGACTTGGTAATGTTCTCCATCAAACTTTTCTAACTTGCAAAAGTCAGAATTGAAGAGTGAAACATTAACGTTTTCCATCGTAGCAATAAAGCTTTGAGATTGTTATTGCCGGGGCTCAATTTTTCGATGGAAAATCGAGAAAATGAAACAATTGTAAAAATAATGTTTCAAATCAACACTTCAAGGAAGGTGATTCTGAATTACGAGAATCTAAAAAGATTTTATAATCAACAGCAATCAGATCGTAGTACTTCTAAAAAGAAGATACAATCAGAATTACTTGCAGCAACGAAGAAGGTGACTGGCGAAAGATGGAAGATCTCCTGCTGGGGTGAATAATCACCGTTGCTCAAAGCTTTATTCGCCCTATACGAATAGCTTTCAGGAACCAGCAAGTTCGTCGGAGAACTTGGAACACTCCTGCTCTTCTGACTCCTCGGATGGACACGAACTCCCGTGAAAAAACAACGCTGGTGCGACGCCTTTCCTCTCTCTCTCGAAGGCTGCTGGAAGATCAGAACTGTGTTAAAGAACACTTCTGAATTCTCTGTTTACTTGTGCTAAAAAACACGTCGTAAACTTTCTGTGGTGGCTTCTCTTTCTCTTCTGAATTCTCTGTTTACTTGTGCTAAAAAACACGTCGTAAACTTACTGCGCATACTGCGCGCACTGCACGCATTGCGCACACGGCGCAACCAGCGCGCCCGCGCAACTCAGCGACGATGCTAAGTGCAAAGTGCGCCAACAAAATACCACATTACGCCTCATGAGCCCGAGTCCGAGTCCGAGTCCGAGTCGCTAAGCCCCTACGAGGCTTAGCTCCCATGGAAATAAATTTTCCAAGAGCAAAAAACATGAATGCTTTAATTGTTGATTTTAGCCTTTTTCCCATTAGAAATATAACCCCACATGGCAAACCCATGTGCACCTCCACACCACATGTGCATCTCCAATAATACCAAAGCTAATATATAGAGATACAACCTCTTTGTTTTTTCCGATGTGGGACTAAAGCTTTCTAAAGGAAAAACCAAAAACTCCAACACTGTCTGTACTTGACATAACTCCTGTCTTCAGCTCCCCAAGATTCTCCGACACAAGGATGGCACTCGTCGCACCCCTCGAACTTCTTCGACACATGGATGATACTTGTCACACTTTGCAGTATTCTCCATATAGGTTGGAACCCCATCCAACTCCAACAAAAAAAAATTAAAAACAGTTTTTTTTTTTTCTTTATGTTTTCAAAAGCTGTCCTGATGTGAATTAACTGCTAAACAATTAGCATAAGCTAATGCCAGTTATTTTAAAAAAATAAAAAATAAACAAAAGCAGTCCAATATAAATTCCCTCGAATCCAAATTGAGTATAATGTAGTTCTTAAATCTTATCTTTTGAATCTAACTCCCAAAAGTGTGTACTTATTGACTATTGCATAAACGTGAAAAAAGTAATGATTTCTTGTTAGAAAAACGTAAAATTAGTGGGAATCATGAGGAATGTATGATAATTAGACTTTGCCTCTACGAAATCTCTTATTATTAGTGTTAGGTATGATATTTATGTTGCTCTACAAAAAGGCAGTAGCAATTTTTGAAGGTCCACCTGCTTATAATAAGAGATTTTGTGTTTGCTAACTCCATTTTGTCATTACAAAATTAATGTAGTTTATTTTAATCATTTCTCAAATAGAATTATAGAACAAACACGAAAGTAGTACTGTTGTTGATAACTATACATACTCTCTCTTTTGTAAAAGTGGTTGTTTTCTAAAATGTGTGTAAAATTTATAACAAAGAATTACATATATAACACCAGACTTAAATTAAATTATTCTGAAAGCATCAAAGTTTCAAAAATTACAATGTGAAACACAAAATGTCCTTTAAATGTGTCACGCCCCGCTCCCGTAGGAGCGATCGTCCTCGCTAAGGCGTGATGCCGCACGAGCCTAGATTGCACTCGTGCAAGACGGGTTCCATAACGGCCGATTACAGCGGCTGCGACGGGATCATCGCACAGAAGTCCCAAGCAGAGACATTGAATAATAGCAGCGGACATTTAGAACAAATACAAGTTATTCAAAAGAAGCTTTTTATTGATATTGAAACAAAGGTTACAATGGGGCACAAGGCCAAGATTACAATCACTCAAGCTCACTCTTCTCACGTTACAAGTCACTCAGCTCTCTCTCTTCTCTCAATACATGTCTTGAGCCAGCGGATGCTTCGGAAGGCGACGTCCATACATTATGTCCCGTATAAGTCTTGACACCAAGCGGCCGCACGTTTCGAATCGCCAAGGAACTCCATGCCACGACGCATCCAAGCGAGCTCCGCGCCACGAGCTTCTACCTATGCCTGCACATTAAAACTATGTGGGTGTCAGTACTCAACTGTACTGATGGAATGAGCTCCTCGCCCACCCATACAAAACCAACACGTTTGATTTACTTTGTGCAACATAACCCTTTTGATTGTCTTTCTACTCTTGCCTTAGGATTATTTTAGGACCGACGCCTTGGCCTATTTTGTGTCTCTAGACCATCCCGTGCTTGCAACGCAACAACAGCTCAACAACGTTAACCTATCAAGTCGTGCTTGCCCTTCGGCATAAAATCAGAGACGCAACTACGCGATAGTACCCAATTTCTTGTGACCGTGCTACAATGTGCCTTGCAATTCAGTGAGACTAAACCATATCGCCGCCTCGCGGCCCTTGCCGCCTCGCGGCCCTTGCTACTCTGGTCGACAACTGACCCAAATCGAGACTTGTGAACTTAGTGCCACTCGACCAATTTTTGCCTTGCGGCGATTCCTGACTTAGACTCAAAATGACCCAAATCTTACTTATGCAACTTACATGCCAACACTTAAGACTCGACGCCACATCTCGTGCCAAGGCTCGTCGCCTACGTTGCAGCCAATCTTAGGCCCAAACATTGTGTTCCAACCGTACACACATTCAGCAAGATTCAATCCAAAGGCACACACGCGGATTGTTGCCCGTGCCGACCCACTTATATGAGATCACTTACATCACAAGCTATACCTGGACTTATAGCTTTGTTATTCGAGATACCTTTCAGCGCAAGTAGCGATCTCCGTTGAAAGCCCCCGACTAACCTGAGCGGGAGCGTACTCCCAGCTCGGCTATACCCCTGTTTTCTCCTATGCCGAGTCGGTCCCGTGGCCCCGGGTTACCGTTCGAGGAAATCTTCGCCCTTGTCGACAAGTTGTCCAATGACCATACAAGACTCGACTCAAACTGACGTCTCACACAGTCATTCCTCTTCCAATGTTACCATCTCTTTCAAAATCAAGTTCAAGACTTCTATCCTGAGACCCCTCGACGACCCACGGTCGTGAGCATTCTTTTCATGTTACCCTATCATTTTGTTCAACTCATGAACGCCTATTTGATAGTCCTTTCTCAAAACTCACTTTGAATCAATTGTGGTCCTTGCCTTAAACACTAAGTCCGTGCATCGTGCCTTAAGCCAATTGTGCTCTACGTGACACTCCTGCCCAAGTCGACGGGCCTTGAGATCGTGGGACTACTTAACTTTGATAAATCGCGAAAGAGTGGGACAGTACTTGTAATGTCTTAGGTCGACCGACATAACTTGCCTAACTTAAACCAACTTTTCTTCTCCCAAGCTACGGGACGAAGGACCGAGTGTCATTTTCAAAGAACGCCGTGCACCAACTCTAAGCCGACCGTTGGACCTTTCCATATTCTAACTTAATTCGACCTGTCAGGATTACTCTCTTAACTATGTGGATTCGTCTCTTTTATTATCAAGCCTACTTGTGCGAGTTGAAAACATGCGATTTATTATGTGAAGGCTAAGATGAGACAAGTTCACCGAAACTGTCCCACCTGATTCGAGGAGTCGCCTCGACCGAGCGAGCCTTCGAGTAGCCCTTGCAAGGCTAAGTTCGAACGTCGTTGGCGTTTCGATTCTCCCGATTGACTGAGCAGGACGGGGCACTACATCATACACCACTCAAAAAAGTTTCGTCCTCGAAACTAACTGAGTACTTACTCATTTACTTATCACTCGAACGTTCAACGACTCTCGCATACATTTCTCCTATGCATTTCCCAAATCCGAGCCACGCTCGTGCTACTATCAATCTTTCCTTTAATACGATTTCAAAATCCTCAACAATTTTCGTTTCTCAAGTCTCACTTGAATTCAACGTATCACTTAGTTTGGATCGTGCACATATTCCAGGCGTCCCCGAAATACATGCATTTCAACCAAGCCTTGTGGTAGTGAATCCAATCCCACCTATCGATTCATCCACTCAATCCCAAAATCAATCATACCGATGCTAACTCTCGCAACATGGACATCTCGCCTAGCCGCTAGGCCATATCTTTAGGCTAAGGTCATCCGTCAGTATTGGAATCATAGTTCCCAAACAACGATATCAACACTGACTCCATCCTAAGGTCAAACCAAATTGATAGTACCGGAGTTTTTTACCCAAGCTCGCATCACTCCGATTTCTAAACTTCGAGCATAGATTTCCTACACACATCCCAACGTTCGTCGTACGGGGTCCGAGTCATTCAGCAAAGCCATCCTACGAAAACTCGCGTTCAACCAATCCTTGACATGAACATATCGCTCGTCTAACAAACCATTTCGTATAGTCTATCACTTCAAGTACGTTCGAACACTACAAAAAAAGTGACCTTTAGGGACAACCAAAAACCGTCTTAAAAACTGCAATTACCGTCCCAACAAATATTTGGGACGGCCTTTGGGACGGGAATGGACGGTCCCATTAGGGTGGCGTGGCAAAAACTTTAGGGACGGATATTACCGTCCTAATTACTGTTAAAGGACGGTTAGGCAAAACGTCTCAAAAGTTTTCAAATTTATGCTTTTGTGTGACGGTTTATTAATTTGTCCCAAAAAACAAGTTTTTGTAACAGATATATTTCGTCATAATAAATATGGGACGGAATTTTAAAAAGCACTGTAATCGTGCGAAAAAACTTAACAATTGTATAAATTATTATGAAATTACTAATTTTCTGTTTATATATAAAATATATAATTAAATTTTATATACAACAAAAATTCATACAGAACTATTTTATTTAATCGAAAATGCATATAGTAGCCGCAACATTAACAAAGCGTAGCCGTAACATTAACAAAACGATTTCTATAAAACATATTTAAAGGTAATATCCCATTGTTCACAAAATGAAATCCAAGTCTTACATCACTTAGAGTGTTCCTATCAAGTTTTACATCAGTAAGCATTCACTTAATTTACAAAATAAAATCTACGACTTTTTACACAAGTCCAAAACATATATATTTGATTTTCCACATCCATTGACAAACCGATCCACACATCCATGGCTGCCAGCAGCATTGGCTACCTGGAAACACATGAATAAGCCAGAAATATGGTTAGTTATAAGTAATTAGGACCCTTGGTACATGAATAAGCCAGAAATATGGTTTAATTAATCAATTAGAAGGTTAAGCAACAATAACCAAAATTTCTCCAATGATCTTGCAAAGATAAATGAGGCACTAGCATCAACTTGCTCTACATAAACTCAATCTACCATTTCTACCAAGAATCAAGAAAATAACAATAACTCTATCTACCATGTGTATCAGCAATTAGACCTAGGTAGTTAGTATCAGAGTTAATAATCACAATTGCCTCTTACGAAGGCTTTTAATAGTCTGATATCGAACATGGTGGAGTAACTTCAGAAAGAAACATATGGTATATTGCATATACCATTCATAAATTAGCTGGACTCATTTATGTTATATATCAATACCTAATGGAATTAGAAGATGAAATATGAAGAAAACAGATAGGCATGTTGGAAGAGGGATCTGAATGGTGAACAAGGATGGGGTTGAAAGCAACATAAATAAAAATCAAAGGTGAAGGTTGACTGGTCTATCCAGAATAGAAGAAAACACAAGCATTTTGTCCCCCTTGCATGTTTCTAATATAAAAACAAACAAGAACAAAAAAGAACAAAAACAAAAATATATAATTGAAAACTCTGGTAATAAAGCCTGACACAAGGAATTCACTAGGAATGCTACTCTTTTAGTGTTTATTGGCTATACTACAAAAAATAGAAGTTTTCGAGAGTCTTTCTTTCAACAAAACTAATTGGCCTGCAGAATTTTGAGTATGTAAGCTATTACAGAAATAATTCATTTATGTACCTCTCATGTATTTTAGATCTTGAAAGGCTATAACTTCGGAACCCAGACTTAGGTAGACAAAAAATTGATTGCTTGGAAGGTAGAAGTTTGCCACCTGCTTCATCTGTGATGATTTTGAGGCCACACTCATAACACAAAGACTCCAGCTCCTTCTCCTGTATTGCAAAACCATATTGATCACAAAAATTACTCATGGAACAGGAAGTACTTATAAACTTTGAGTTAATACTATGCACAATAATGCACAAGAGATGGCACCTTAATCATGAGTAGTTTAGATAACCGCGCCAATGTATAAGGGTGGAGCTTATAACCACAATAACTGATATATGATATTACCTTCACACAGACCTTACACAAAAATAAGCATGCAAAAAGATTTACTAATAAGTAGATTATAGACTTCATACCAGGTCACATTCATTAAGTTAGGAAAAAAGACAATAAGGACAATCTAATTATATATAGAGCTCAAGAAAATAATTAAATATTAGATAAATTAGAAGAGACAAAAGGACCAAAAAGCTTGAGTATTAATAGAAGGGTCATTTTTGTTCATTATCATCATCCAAGCCTTCACAAAAGTAGTGTCAGCTATGAAGCAAAGTTCTACTTGAGATAGCTCCAAACCTAGGAAGCACAAACATTCAAAAAAAAAACTGACACATGTCATCTCAGATGCTCGGACACAAACCGACACTCCAAAACACACAAGGTTAAAAGTGTTACAAAATAAGGTTAGGGGCTGACCTGCATGACTGAGTATTGTAATTAGCAGCATAATTTAATGTGTTGTCGTTTGCATGACTGAATATTTATCAAACATGTGGCTATTGCAATCATTGGCATTTATGGATGACTCATGTCATTATCAATAATTATTCCATATATAAGCTCTGTATCTTCCAGTTTCCCTCCTACCTTTTATTCTACTTTGATCAAATCCAAAATAACATCTTTTCTTCCAAATCTACCACTACGAGCACTGCTTTAACATCTATCTCAGCTAAGGTACGATTGCAACGATAACACAACAAAACAGCAAGTTTTCAACTACAAAAATAGATCACATATAAATCAACACGTTAAGCTACTTACAAGGTATGGGAGAGTGGATATTGTATCAACTATCCATTAACAAAATCCAAGTTCTCAAAATGAATCCAAGTCTGACCATAAAACAAAAAAAAAACCAAGAAAGACAGGTAGGAAGTAATAAAGAGGCTTAATAGTAATTATATAACGTAGCCAATCTTTGACAATTATATATGTAAAATGTAAAATTTTCAATAGTGCTTGTGTTGTTTACCTTGACATCGGTAAAAAATATGGGTTCAATGTAGTAACCCTTCTCCCAGCAGGCCTTCCCCTCCTGTAAGTAGCGTAGCCCCTTCCCTCTTTCCCCAATCACTGTATTCAAGCACTTTTTCGAACTGCCTCTTGTTAATTTGTAGTAGAGCGGTTTTAAAGTTAGGATGTAGGAAATGATACTGATATGGGACACGAAAATCTCTATACAGGTACAGGTCGTAAGCAGTCATATATGTTATATGAATACGGACCACGATACGGGTACAGACACCATTTACCCATGTACTTGCAACATAATTACACAGCAACACGAGAAAGATCTTGAGTACATAAATTAAGTCTTCAACTAATAGTTCAACGTAATGCTTGTAAGACTGTTAAGGTGAGCAAATTGTGAACTTGAATGATTTCAGTAACTGAGAGAGGAAGGAAAAACAACCTGAGGGCCTTGTTCAACGTCTGGGCTAAGAGGATCTCCAACTACTATGTTCTTAGCCTTCTCAGCTATTTCTTCACGAATGCATCATAGGTTCCTTCCTGAACATATATGCGAGTTCCCGATACACAATTCTCTCCTGACATATTCAAGCAGAAGAAAAACTTTTAACACGCATATACACTAAACATACACTTATGGGACAGAAATGAATTATAGGGAGAGAAAGAGTGCCTTGTTGTGAAATGTATCTAACTGGACAAGATGGGCTGCCATTTCGACATCAGCATCGTCGAAGACAATGGCCCAGGATTTTATCTGCTGCACTAGCATAGTTTTGGAGATTTCATACTGTTGTGGGTGTGTCCAAAGCTTTGTCGAAGGATAACAACTTTCCACCATCTATAGAGTCTAGAGTGGCCAGTTCCTCTATGTTCTCCTCGATCAAGTTTGCATACTTCATCATAATCCTCCCCCTCTCATGGTAATTAATCAGCACAATATTTTTTTAACAGATGTTACTTGGTTATCTATGGATGTTGGGAAATAAATTTTCTAGATAGATGAAGTCAAGATGTATATATACATAGCCAGACATTTAGGCATTTATGCACAATTTAGAGAAAAAGTTTTAGATATTTAAGCACAATTTTCTGTATTGTTTCATAGTATTTTTTAGAGTGAAATAATCATCCTTGATGATTGGTTTAACTATGATAGATAAGTTTTCCTCATAAACTTCTTTTACAACTTTACCATGCTTTTACATACTTGCTTATCAATCTTTTTTGTTCAATTTTCTTTGCCCAATTGTTTAGAAAAGATATCGCCATTGTCGGTATCGGTGAGTATCAGTATCGTAAATGTATCGGATGATACTGCAAACTATGTTATATAGATAAATTCAAGAAACTATACATTCCCCACAAGTCGTGTTCAGGTTCAATATGAGATCTGAGAATGAGCAAATATTAGTTTGGAAGGTTTTAATTAGTCACAACACCTATGTTCACTTTATACATCATTGTAAAAAAATTCTAGGATACGAACTTGACATGGATACAGTAACACACCTACATGTCCAACCACGTTTCATGTGTGTTAGAAGAGTTATGTCGGTTACAAGTGGGAAAAGATATGCTCCTCTATAGGGCATGCTGGTGCAACCTTGCATCAGGCAGTTTTCCAGCCTATTCCTAGCATTTAATCTAATATATAGGTTTTCAAGGCTTAATATACATGTTATAGATTATAGAGTTCTATATAGACGCTACTCTGCACCTTCTTTTGAGAGAGATCTTCTTGAAGCAATTGTCACCATTAGTAAGCAACATGCCAAAAGAATCTACAGAACCACTGTACGATAGTAAAGGTGTCCCCTATCTACAGTACATCCTTGGACTTGTGAGATAGCTTTGCTCCAAATATATAAGAACAGAAACAACTTGAAGCCATCAAAAATAGGTCATCCAAGGGGATTCGTTTAAAATGAGAATGAGCTCACTAATTATGTAAAAGACCAAATGAACCTATACAGTTTAGATGCTAAGTACTAAAAGCTTACTTAACCATAACTTCAATATTCTAGAATTGAATCAGCCATCAGCCCTCACAGTAGGTTTATTTACAAAGAACAACTTTATTCTCTGGTATATGAACCACTTGGTACATTCCTCTTCCCATTGGAAAGCACACACCTGGAATGCATCGTATAATGTTAAAAGCAAGTAAATTACTAAACATGAGTAACTATAATCATCCGAAGCTGGATTCAACACTTATATCAACTATCCCATTGGTTACAAAGATTCAGAAACATAAGAAAGATACAAGAATCTTGAGGCATAAAATAAAGGTTAACAATGATAAATCAAGCATGCATATCCTTCTGAAAAAGAAAATGATGTACCATGTCCAGAGTTGTTCACAGTAACGAAGCAACATGCAAAAATAGTAAAGTTCAATACTATAAACAAATATAACCCTTTTAGACCAGAATACACAATTTCTAGAGTAGGGTCATATATTAAAGACTTTTAAAGAACTTTTACCTTTTCTTCATGTTACCTTGTCATTTTGGAAATTTTTAAAACCTTTTAGTGCTATGCTTTTGTTTTATTTCATGATGTTGCCTCATATTCATTACTTTTCAATAGCATCTTTTATGTTTTCTGGTGTCTCAAATTCCTATGTCAAGTGCACAGTTGATAGGAAATCTGCCAATGATGTTTCCTAGTTGAAAAATGATACAAAAATATCTAAGAAACCAAAAGCTAATAGTATTATTAAAAAAAACTCACCTACTCATATTAAGACTCAAAAATCAACAAATGAGCAATGATACAATAAGTTCTATTTTTTATTTCTCTTTTTCATTCAATTTTCTATGTCGAATTGAATCGGAAAGAGAACTCAAACATTGGTATCGTTCAATATTGGTAGCGTCGGTATTGGATCGGGACATGACAAATCATATCGGTATCGGTTGTTTCGATATATGCCATATAGGTAAAGATACTAGTATCTGCTGTATCCTATCGGTATTAGCAGATACTAGAAACTATGCCAAAAATGAAAGAGATGTTCAAGAGAGAATCACAATATACTTAGTGCTATAAAACAACCTATATGTGGCTTAAATAGCAGGAAACTTTGTCTAATATTTTGACATTGAATTCAAAGTAGTTGATTTTAAGCATTTAAGGAAAGATAAACTACCTGAACAGAAGAGATCTTCCAATCAATTGAAAGCAATTTATTAGCAAGTTTTCTGTTACGGCCACATACGACAATAATTTGACCTACAGTTTCTCCATGATTCTCATCATATAATGCCTTGTCAAGTGCACGAGCAGTAGCTTCAATAGCCCCATGCCTTCCCCTCCTTCCATCAATAGAACAACAGGTAATTCCTCGTACATTCCTAATTCTTTTCTCAGAAAATTCTAAGAATGTATGAAAGAAAAAACTTAAGAATCAATTAGAACATGAGTAGATCAATTAAAAGGAAAAAGAATAAACATATCGATCTTGAAGGTGCCTTAAGAAAAAGCATGAATACTTTGAAGAACATTACCAACCTTATGAATACTTTGAAGAACATTACCAACCTTCCGTCTGACTGTCTTATGAAACCTAAAGATAAGGAACAAAAAACCAACTAATTCAACTGCTCATCATGAAAATTAATATGAAATGAGACTTCACCATACATAAAAATGATACAAAATCCTTGTAATAATAAACCTACCAATTTGGATGAGAAGTTCTTAAATCAGT
The DNA here is from genome assembly GCA_029216955.1 of Iris pallida. Classification (NCBI taxonomy): domain Eukaryota; kingdom Viridiplantae; phylum Streptophyta; class Magnoliopsida; order Asparagales; family Iridaceae; genus Iris; species Iris pallida. The sequence goes on along the minus strand of JANAVB010043418.1, from coordinate 22,369,893 downwards.
GAACTGTAGTAAATACAATCTTCTTTAGCAAACCTTTAACCCTTAGTATTCGGAGGGATACATGCTGCATCAGAGGATGTACACTTATAGTAATGTCAGGTTGGTATTTTATCAGTCCTTTTGCAAACCCTCTGTACACGTTACACAAAAATAGTATGTTAAAGTTTGTCTCTTGACTCAGAGGCAATGGCTTCTTAGAGTCCTACTGGTAATATAATGGTTTTCGTAAAAACAAACTCAACTACTAAGCATATGAAATATAGAAGGAAACATATAATATGCATTGGCATAAAATAATGTAATTATGTAACATGAGACATTGATAAGAATAGAAGGTTATTTAGTTGATTCAGACATTAAAGGATTTTATTGCATTTGCAACAAAGACGAACACATCTGTCACTGGCTTATAGTAAAATTAACTTGTTATCATGAACAGTACTTCTACAACACACATCTTTTCATATCCCTCTTAGAAATGAACATAGTAATAACATATCTTTTTCCTACTGGTAAATGAAAAATCACATTCTCACACATGATCAATGCAATAATACTTTAATATGTAATGATGGATGATTTAGACACAATGAAGGACATCAATCAAGGATTTGTTTTAAGTTGAAGAGTTGCTACTCTGTTAAGCTTTTCCCTTGACCATATGTATCAAGTATGTGCAGCTTCAATACAATAAAATTTCAAGTAGATAGCCAGCCGAGTTTCATTGGCAAATAATAATACTAATTCCTACAATCAACTAATAGAGTGTAATTTTTTTTTACAGAGATGCATATTAATCATACAAATGCAAATTTTTTTGCAACAAAGTCAAAATCTCACCGGTAAGAAGAAGTAATCCAGATGGAAGCTGCTTCAAGAACGCAACTCTCTTTCCCATGAACCTCCTAGCCAGAAGGATCAACACAATTTCAGGAGCGATGCTTGCCCTACCAAAGAAAAACCAAAAAGAAACCCTAATTTTAGTCGAATTGGAGGAAAAACCCTAACCTGACTTGGTGGGCTTACGCCTGCAGTGGTTGGTGGTCTTGACGTTGTCGGCGAGATATAACTTTGACGTCTCATTGGCTAGTTTGTCAGATATGGGCTTCGAGTCGTGCTTCGAAAGGACCCATCGTTCTTGCAATTGATCTCACAGATCCAGTGCTTGTGGTACATATTCGACTTCGAGTACTTCGCGATCCTGCACACGAGTTCGAGGTTTCATGACGAGACCAATACTTATTCAGAGAGAAAGGGGTGATGGAAAGAGAACAACATTGGAAGGGTGCGCGGGGTGCAAGCAAGGGTGGATTGGGTTTTTTTCAGAAGGGGAGGAGGAGGAAGAAGAAAAAAAAGAGGAGGGTTTTTTTTCAGTCGTCTTCTTCCTCCGCAGCTCTCAGTCGCCACTTCCAATTAGGGTTTTTTTCATAAGGGGGAGGAGGAGGAAGAAGAAAAAAAAGAGGAGGGGGAGAGAGCTCCGGCGGCGAGGAGGCTTACATCGGTGCAAAGGCGAAGCGGCTCTGGCCAGCCCGGATGTTCCTGAAGGGGCGGATGCGACTACAAAAACTGATGGAGGCACCAGGGGCCAACCGGCGACGCTTGGCGCTGGCGTGACGTCCGTACATGTCGGCAGAGGCTCGACTTGCCAGAAGCGGTCGATGGCCCGGTTCGACGAGGTGGTCCGCGCCCGAGTCGAGGCTTCTCCGACGCGCCCAGATTTGGGGAAATATGAGAGAAAAAAGAGGAAAAAAGAGTAGAAAAATGGGAAAAGTGGGACATGAGAAGGGATTTATCAGACTGTAGCACCCAAATTATGAAAAAGAGCGGTAAAATAAAAAAAAAGTGTGGGAAATAAAATTTGGGACAACACTTTAAAAATATTGTGTTTAGTATATAATAATATATGACATTTTATAATGGTCTTAAAAGTGTTGTTGAATTTATATTTACGGCACTTTTAAAAAGGTGTCATAGATGATAATAAATATTTAATTATAACGACACGTTTTAGTAGACTGTCATCACTAAAACAAAATAATGACACTTATTTAAAAAGTGTCGTAAAGAAAATGTCGTTATTAACATATTTTGTTGTAGTGAAAATATATGTGGATGAACGGTGTTGATTCATTCTGGAGATCCAATGGTTAGGAGTAAGGGAAAAAAGATTTCCAAAAAATTTGGTTTAGGCCGCCAAATAATTGTCATTCCGGCTGAGATTATTTGAGACGGTCTCAAAATTTATTTGGAACGAAAAATATTAATAGTCCCAAATAAGAGGTCCATCTTCCAATCTGTCACCAATAAATTTATTTTTTGTTACAAAAAAAATATAGCAGTCCCAAATAATAATTTTTTAGGACGTTTAAAACTAGCGTTCCTGAAAGTGTTGTCCCAAAAGCCAACTTTTTTTGTAGTGATAGTTCACCTACCAATCCTTCCAAGTCAAGCACGCTACGACATAATTTATCGCTAAACCATCATTCATATTCCACATTTACTAAGTCATCTATTCCAATTCATGTATTCGACCACAAGGTTGTCTAGCTTGACAATATGTTGCACCCCGATCTCACGCGAGTCAGTTTATCCACGGTGGGTATGAATCACCATGCACGCTCCCACGGGATAATCATCCTCATTGGGACGTAACTAGTTTTGTGTCTAGACTAATTCATTCTCGATACGCGGATTGGACCTACTCAATCCTCAAGTTTATTTCATTTATCAATCGCAAGTCCAAACATCCTCGAATTTTCCTTCGCAACAAACCAACATATCAAGACAATCAAAGTTGTCGCGTCCAAAATTTTACGAGTTCAATCATTCCCGCGACATGAATCACCATGTCAGCGCTCACGCGAAACGATCGCCCCAAATTCGATGCGACGCATGTGCGAGGCTAGAGCCGCGCTTGCGCAAGACAAGAATGTCGACGCTGTGGTTATCCGCGTAACCCTCAAGACACTTCTATTTTTATCCAACATTCATCTCAATCAAAATTGTAAGTATAGCATCCAATCGAACAATAACACTTGCACGATCGTCATTCATCGAGTTAGAGTACCCTCGAGTTATCGTATGTCGATCTTTGATACGCTTCAATACCATCGACGATATGCGTATGTCACGACCCGCTCCTGAATAATCGAACACGAGTCGGACACGCCCACCCTTCATTGTTAGACACAATGAAGTAAGCTGTACCAACCTAGGGAAAACTAACCAGATAAACATGAAAGTATAGAATCACAGTATCTAAAAATGTATCCTAGAATGATCACCATAATCCACAAATTCAGATATCATAATGTACCAGAATCAACAGGAATGAAAAGTGCTATGAACTCTAAAGTCAATATCTCAAAGTAAAGCTAAGTAATCTAAACCTGAAACCTCAAGCTAAGCCTCGTCCTGCTCAGCTAAATCCTGGGCTCTGGCCCATAGAGTAGATCAATGTCCTACAAGCATACCTGCAACATATCCTATTCAGGAGCGGAGCAAAGTACAGTTCTAGGTAATGAAACATGAACATAGTACAGGAGTACAGGAAATAAAATACAGGAATAAACATGAAAGTACAGGAAAGTAGTACAGGAAATAAGTACAGGAACTATAGTACATGAATGTAAAGTACAGGAACATATAAAGTACAGGAATGAAACTATAATCCTGAAGTACCAGACATGACAAGTGCACAATATCGAAATACATCTAGTCCATGTGACCGGCTGGGGTGAGTACATGAGCATGCACAGGAGTACATGAATATGGTACGACTTAGGACCCGCGTGCACAGTGCGAGACCTAAGCTAGGTACAGGAATATCTAGTAACCGGGATTGGTCACATGGCTAGTGTATTTCCCCATCCGACACTAATAAGTACAAGAGCAAGGGTACAGGAATACAGGAGTACATGAATATCGTGCCATGACGTGTCACAAGAAGGGTACAGGAATGTAAATGTATAAAACAGTAGAAAAGTACTTGCCTTGCTCCAGGAAAGTACGGGTGAAGATTGGCTAGATGTCCTCCTGTATTATTAAATATAAGTTGGTCAAGTTCTATTTACTACTGATTAACCAATTCAGTTATTTCTAAATATTATCTATCTAATACTTTTTATTTCCAATCGCAACTCTATCCTCTAATTCCTATATTCTAATAGAAATAGTTTAACAAATCTTTATAGGATACACCATATGACTGAGTATAACGGAATAAGGTTACTAGATAGATATATCAACTTAGCTATTTGTTTCCAAAATACCTCATAAATAATTTGATTGGGCTAAGCCTATATATATAGATATACATAATCTCTTGAGGTTATAGATTCTAGTTATAATAATTCTAATTAAATCCCATGACTGTCAGCAACTGGATTCACAAAACTACTACAACTTGAGAACACTCAATGTCTTCAGGACCCAACATATATATAAAAAACTAAGCCAAAAGTTAAAACAACTGGAAAGAGGCCTAAGCAAATGCTGACACCAATCCTCTCCTTGAGTTTCATAAACCAAAGGAAAATTATAGAACCTGTATAACCAAATCGAACTTAAGATGGAGAAATATTCAGCAATATAAATCCAAAATGGAGGCATTTCAAGCCAACCCATCGGTCACCCTTGGAACTCAGAATCAAAGAGAACGCAGTATACGAATTTCACAGAAAAAGTAAGAAGAGGAAAATTATACAATGAGATTGTATCAAAGAATAATAATAATTACATAAACTATTGATACTCAGAATGACCAAGGCCGGTCTGTATATCCCAAGTTGATACACACGAATACTTCGTCACTGACACGAACAGCACCAAGGACATCCTACAGTCACAACCATCACTTGGACACATCAACTCTGGTCACGTACACATAAATACTGCTACTGCAACTAGCCACACCACAGATTCGCATTTCAGACGCACGCCGACACAATCCATTGCTACAACCCAACCGACTATTCAATCCCAGGAAAAGAATTACAATAGAATGATAGACTTTAAGCAGAGAAATATACAACTTAAGAAAATCAAATAGAAGATAATACAAGTAATTAACAATGAAAATACCACCAATACTAAGAATTCAAGTTGGCAGCCATCCACCCGTCCGGACACAAATTGGACACTAGTCGACACCCCTTCAGCTACTATCTTCGACATCATGTCAGTATCCAACCTGGACATGATCTCAAATCACATAACAGCCCACATCAAAATTCCTTGGATGAAACCAGTCACATAGAGAAGAAAAAAGAACCCCAAAAATATTAATACAATAGAAGAATAGAATTTACAAAATATAAATCAATAGAAAATTATGCTACTATCAGCCCCAGCCTCCCCTGCAACAGCAATTACTTGAATCATTCCGAAGTCAGACCAGAATCACTGCAGTATATAATCCATGCTCTGACATGCATACACCGGACACGAACCCACGCACACAGGACGCAAACTCACCAACACTGATCACGAACCCACGAATACTGGACACGACTCCAGTCTTGGACACAACGGAAAGCCGGACACAATCAACGTACTCTGCATCCCGACCTCAACCCCGTTCAAATCTCCATTAATTCTAACTAAGAATTAACAAGCAATACTTGAAGTGGACAGAGTAATACCTGTATGCAAGGACTGAGTCTCGGAGTGGAATCACGACTCAGGAAATCAGATACCGCTCCTCCTTGTGTCCGGTTGCAAGCGCGTGTTCGAGAAATCATGCCCAGAACAAACAAGTCTCAGCCAAATAAATTTTCGATCAAAATTTATGAAGAATCTCAAGAATTCACTAGATCCAAAACTCACCGAGAGTCGACGAACTCGAGCACATGGGGATCGCCATCCGCCGAGGAAGACGTTCTCGCCGTCGTGTCGTCACCGTCGCCGAAGGAGATCATCGGAGGGGATGCCTCGCCGTCGTGAAGGAGACTGCCGGATGGAGACTCGCCCACCATCGTCGAGTCGAAGGAGATGCCATGGTTGATCCACGACGAGGTGACCGGGTCGGTTGTCGAGGGAATAGATCGGTGGTGAAGAACGCCAAGTCGCCGGAGTCGCCGTCGTCACTGTGGACTCGCGTCGCCGCTGTCGGGAAGTGCGCCTCGTCGCCGGTTAGGGTTCGGCTCGAGAGAAATGGGGAAAGAGAACAGAAGGAAATGAAAATTAATGATTCTCTCTCTCTCTCTCTCTCTTCCCAGCTTGGATTAAAAAGGAAAATTTTGTGAATTTTGCAGAAACCCCCCTCCGCCTAAAGAATTTGCCAATAAGTCCCTCCGCCTAAATAAATATGCAAAATACCCCCTCCCATTTTCGTATATTACAGAAATGCTGGAAAAACAGTTAAAAACTTTTTGAAAAAATATAAGGGGACCACAAGTTGGTTGTAACCACTTTTTGAAATTGAAATTTCTCCTAATTTAAATTTCCTCCAAAATAGATAAATTTCCAATATCTAAAATATTTACTAAATTTATAAATACTCAATCAAAACCTATAATAATTATTAGAAACTTTTAATTTCTCAAAAATAAATGGGGAAGTGGAGTTACAAATCTCCCCACTTAAAATAATTTCGTCCTCGAAATTCGAAGACCCCGAAAATAAATCTCAGCAATTCACAAAAGATCCAAACACCAGTCATTTATTGAAAATAGAATTTCAAAAGAGACAAGTACAATCAAATTAATTAAACAGATTGGGATAGCGCTCCCGCATCTCGTCCTCGTGTTCCCATGTGAACTCGCCCGGAGAGTGGTGTCTCAGCATGACGCGGACAAGTAGAATAACCTGATTCCGTAGCTGTTTCTCTCTCCTGTCAAGGATCTCCACTGGCTGCGCCTCGTAAGTCAATCTCGGACCCACCTCTAGCTCTGAATTGTCCACCACATGACTCGGATCTGGAATGTAGCGTCGAAGCTGGGACACGTGGAAAATGTCCTGCACTCCTTCTAAGCTAGCTGGAAGTGCTAGTCAATATGCCACCTCGCTAATACGCGTCATCACGTCGAGAGGCCCGCTGAATCTCGGACTGAACTTTCCGCCTCTGCCAAAACGAATGGTACCTCTGGTCGGCGAGATTCTTCAGGAACACTCTGCTTCTAACTGCAAACTCCGGTGACCATCTGCTGTTGTCCGCCTAGTGCTTTTGTCGATCCATAACGCTCTGAGCCTTGAGTCCAAGTATACACAAGAAGTTTAGGATATCACGCTTTGACAAGATCGAGGATCAAATAGTCACGAAGTGGAAGGAATTTCAATTACAACTCAGATGAGCAAAATCATGAAGACACAACTATTAAGTACGATCAAAATTGATAGTTTAACACAAGATAGGAAAATCATGGTCAGACAGACATAATTTAAGATCGAAATTTAGACAAGACACAAACGAAGTATGGAATCAAAATCTGGCAATGTATAATTTGAGGAAATCAATGATCTAACGATACAATACTAGAAGGTAATTAGCAATGGTCGATTTGAGGAACGTACGAAATACTCAAGAGATACAGTATCAAATCAGGGTGAACATGCAAGGATTTGTGATTCTTGAAAACCAATATATGAAAAGGAAATATAGTCTCCAGAATATCCAAGAACATGTTGGTATCTGAAATCACTTTGCTTAGAATCCCTACCCCGCCAGTATGTATCTGACTGCAGTAGACTTTCGGCTCCGTGACTCAAATAACAATATGTCACCGAATAATCTGTCAACCCTATCATTTTTCCAACAATCATTGACGAAGCAACCCCAGAGATCAAGGTATGAAGAATATGACAAGTCTCGACAGTACTCGAAAACCTATGATTGTCTGAAATCACTTCAACTTAAAGTTCCTGCCTTGCCAGTGCGCTACTGGCTGCAGTGTACCCTCAGTCTCCATAATCCAGCTAATGGCTGCAGCGCGCAACTGTCATGCCATAGTAGGTCATCGAATAGCCTCTCGACTTTATCCCTAGGAATTTCAAAAGAGTTCAAGGAATTTAAAATGAGTTTCAATAGTCCAAGTCACGAAAATGGTGAAGTTACCTGACTGTTAGAATACAAGAATTTATTAGGTACTAAGAAACGACAAGGGATCCCATCGGTGAGTACAAAAGGGCAACCAGGGTGATTTAAAATTTCAGACAGGGAGCGAAGTTTCAAATTATAACGGAATTTTAACTGATATCTGGAATGGTAACAAGATTCCATATGTGGGACGTTATCCCAAAAGGATAACAGAGTCTCGAAGGATGAACTAAGACAAGTTATTAGACAAGAGACAAGTTTCAAAATAAGAAATAAAATCCCGTACTGGAAACGAGTTTCAATAAAATCTCGAATAACAATGAAATCTCAAGTAAAACTTCAATAGAAAACGAAATCTCCAATAAGGTACACAGTGGAAAATACAAAGTCGCGGATAGGACACGAAATCACGAATAGAAATCTCAAATAGAAAGCTAGGTTACGAAGAGTGAATGGAAAGCATGTATCATTTAGTGAATGGAATACAAGGTATTGGATCGTAAACATGAAACAAGCGAACCTCAACAACAACAAAATCGTAAATAGAAAACAAGTCCCGAATAAAGTCAAGAATGGAAAATAGAATCTCAACAAGCATCAATAGAAGCGAAGGTTCAAACATGGTTTCAGAATGATATTTCAAGTAGGAATAATTCTGGAATAGTGTAAGTTCGATTAGCGAACAGAATATCAATAAATGAGTAGGAACAAGTATCCATGAAACAAGAAAATCTTGGATAGGAGACAGGATCGAAACAAAAATAGTGGACCAACAACTCTCGACTAGAAAATCAAAGTCATGAATGAGGAAACAAGTCTTGAATAGGAAACGAAATCTTCAAAACCCTCAAAGGTATTTGCAACAATGTCTGCATAGGACGGAGCTTTAAACAAGTTTCGAATGAGGAACAGGATTTCGAAATAAAATCTCGAGAAACGATTAAATATCAATTAACACGAAGTTTGATAAAGAAACAAAATTTGCAAATAGGAGCCATCACTAGGAAACAAAGTCAGGAATGATGAATATGCAAACGGTATCGATTAATGGATTTCAAACAATTATCAAATTGTGGATCTGAAACAAGTTTACCTAAATAGGAAACAATATCTCGAAGTAAGTTTCGACATCAACCAAGGTGTCGAACAAGGAGTTTCAAGAAATAATCTAGGTGCTAAGAGAATTCTAAGGAGAGACTGAATTGCTAATCAAGATACATGGTTTCCAACCATGCAAAAGAAATCTTCTGTCTTCAGTCTGTCTTTAGTATTCCTCCGGAATCACTTCAATTTCTTCAACTGTCCTGTCGTAGGCTGGTCCTTGCGGTAGTGCTCCATGTGTTTGCTGATTCTGAAAAGGTGGGTCCCTTTGCTGTAGTCCGATGCTCCTCATGCTTGTTCTCGGGCAGTACGATCAACGGTCTCCAGACAATCTTTGACTTGGTGAGTAGGCGATCCGTATTACAAGTATAGCCTCCGTCTTTTGCGGTACTCCTCGAAGCGATGTCCTGGATGGCGGCAGAAAGCACAATTGGTCATTGTCTGAATCTGATGATTCGATTGAAGAAACACTGTCCGAGTCTGATGATGCTTTGCGGATCTATAGTAGTTGCTGTCTTCGTCATAAGTCTTCATGTCTCTCCTGGCCTTCAGCTTTTGTTCTATTGTCTGTGCTACATTCTGGATCTCCTGGCTGATAGCTCCAATCTTCAGAGGAGTCGAGTCCTCAGGGACTTGGATGATCTTCAGTTGCGACTCCAGGTTCTCGATCTGCTTCTCGATGCAAGATATGTGCTCGGTGTCGGAGAAGTCCAAAGGTCCGGAAGTCTGGAAAGCATAAGTCTTTTCTGGCTCGAAAAGTGCATTCACAAGTCTGGCTTAGAAAATGACGGTTTGCTCTCTCTGGGTATCAAGGAACTCTTCAATCATCTCCGTCAACCACGTACTACCTATGGGGATAGTAGGGACGACCTGCAGGGTGAAAGCTCGGAACCTCAAGTATAGGTGGATCAACCGTTCCGGTATTGCGTGCTTTTAAACTATCTGAAAAACAGAAAATTGTTAAAATAACCTAGACCTAAATACAACAAGTATTTATAGAATATCAATATATCTGATATACCCTTATTTCCCGATTTTTTCTATGTTGTGATCAAGTTTCCCTAGTGTAAATCAAGTCCCCAATGGTACGCTAAGACCTAGGTACCATTAGGATAGACATGCATGGGCCACCACTAAAAATATGTCACGACCCGCTTCCGAATAATCAGACACGAGTCGGACACGCCCAGCCATCATTGTTAGACACAATGAAGTAAGTTGTACCAACCTAGGGAAAACTAACCAGATAAACATAAAAGTATAGAATCACAGCATCTAAAAACGTATCCCAGAATGATCACCATAATCCACAAATCCAGATATCATAATGTACCAGAATCAACAGGAATGAAAAGTGCTATGAACTCTAAATTCAATATCTCAAAGTAAAGCTAAGTAATCTAAACCTGAAACCTCAAGCTAAGTCTCGTCCTGCTCAGCTAAATCCTGGGCTCTGGCCCATAGAGTAGATCAATGTCCTGCAAGCATACCTGCAACATATCCTATTCAGGAGCGGAGCAAAGTACAGTTCTAGGTAATGAAACATGACTATAGTACAGGAGTACAGGAAATGAAATACAGGAATGAACATAAAAGTACAGGAAAGTAGTACAGGAAATAAGTACAGGAACTATAGTACATGAATGTAAAGTACAGGAACATGTAAAGTACAGGAATGAAACTATAATCCTGAAGTACCAGACATGACAAGTGCACAATATCGAAATACATCTAGTCCATGTGACCAGCTGGGGTGAGTACAGGAGCATGGACAGGAGTACATGAATATGGTACGACTTAGGACCCGCGTGCACAGTACGAGGCCTAAGCTAGGTACAGGAATATATAGTAACCGGGATTGGTCACATGGCTAGCGTATTTCCCCACCCGACACTAATAAGTACAAGAGCAAGGGTACAGGAATACAGGAGTACATGAATATCGTGCCATAACGTGTCACAAGAAGGGTACAGGAATGTAAATGCACAAAACCGTAGAAAAGTACTTGCCTTGCTCCAGGAAAGTACGGGTGAAGATCGGCTAGATGTCCTCCTGTATTATTAAATACAAGTTGGTCAAGTTCTATTTACTACTGATTAACCAATTCAGCTTTTTCTAAATATTATCTATCTAATACTTTTTATTTCCAATCGCAACTCTATCCTCGAATTCCCATATTCTAATAGAAATAGTTTAACAAATCTTTATAGGATACACCATATGACTGAGTATAACGGAATAAGGTTACTAGATAGATATATCAACTTAGCTATTTGTTTCCAAAATACCTCATAAATAATTTGATTGGGCTAAGCCTATATATATATAGCTATACATAATCTCTTGAGGTTATAGATTCTAGTTATAATAATTCTAATTAAATCCCATGACTGTCAGCAACTGGATTCACAAAACTACTACAACTTGAGAACACTCAATGTCTTCAGGACCCAACATATATATAAAAAACTAAGCCAAAAGTTAAAACAACTGGAAAGAGGCCTAAGCAAATGCTGACACCAATCCTCTCCTTGAGTTTCATAAACCAAAGGAAAATTATAGAACCTGTATAACCAAATCGAACTTAAGATGGAGAAATATTCAGCAATATAAATCCAAAATGGAGGCATTTCAAGCTAACCCATCGGTCACCCTTGGAACTCAGAATCAAAGAGAACGCAGTATACGAATTTCACAGAAAAAGTAAGAAGAGAAAAATTATACAATGAGATTGTATCAAAGAATAATAATAATTACATAAACTATTGATACTCAGAATGAGCAAGGCCGGTCTGTATATCCCAAGTTGATACACACGAATACTTCGTCACTGACACGAACAGCACCAAGGATATCCTACAGTCACAACCATCACTTGGACACATCAACTCTGGTCACGTACACATAAATACTGCTACTGCAACTAGCCACGCCACAGATTCGCATTTCAGACGCACGCCGACACAATCCATTGCTACAACCCAACCGACTATTCAATCCCAGGAAAAGAATTACAATAGAATGATAGACTTTAAGTAGAGAAATATACAACTTAAGAAAATCAAACAGAAGATAATACAAGTAATTAACAATGAAAATACCACCAATACTAAGAATTCAAGTTGGCAGCCATCCTCCAGTCTTGGACACAACGGAAAGTCGGACACAATCAACGTACTCTGCATCCCGACCTCAACCCCGTTCAAATCTCCATTAATTCTAACTATGAATTAACAAGCAATACTTGAAGTGGACAGAGTAATACCTGTATGCAAGGACTGAGTCTCGGAGTGGAATCACGACTCAGGAAATCAGACACCGCTCCTCCTTGTGTCCGGTTGCAAGCGTGTGTTCGACGAATCATACCCAGAACAAACAAGTCTCAGCCAAATAAATTTTTGATCAAAATTTGTGAAGAATCTCAAGAATTCACTAGATCTAAAACTCACCGAGAGTCGACGAACTCGAGCACATGGGGATCGCCATCCACCGAGGAAGACGTTCTCGCCGTCGTGTCGTCACCGTCGCCGAAGGAGATCGTCGGAGGGGATGCCTCGCCGTCGTGAAGGAGACTGCCGGATGGAGACTCGCCCACCGCCGTCGAGTCGAAGGATATGCCATGGTTGATCCACGACGAGGTGACCGGGTCAGTTGTCGAGGGAATAGATTGGTGGTGAAGAATGCCAAGTCGCCGGAGTCACCGTCGTCACTGTGGACTCGCGTCGCCGCTGTCGGGAAGTGCGCCTCGTCGCGAGTTAGGGTCCGGCTCGAGAGAAATGGGAAAAGAGAACAGAAGGAAATAAAAATTAATGATTCTCTCTCTCTCTTCCCAGCTTGGATTAAAAAGGAAAATTTTGTGAATTTTGCAGAAACCCCCCTCCGCCTAGAGAATTTGCCAATAAGTCCCTCCGCCTAAATAAATATGCAAAATACCCCCTCCCCTTTTCGTATATTACAGAAATGCTGGAAAACAGTTAAAAACTTTTTGGAAAAATATGAGGGGAACACAAGTTGGTTGTAACCACTTTTTAAAATTGAAATTTCTCCCAATTTAAATTCCCTCCAAAATAGATAAATTTCCAATATCTAAAATATTTACTAAAATTATAAATACTCAATCAAAACCTATAATAATTATTAGAAACTTTTAATTTCTCAAAAATAAATGGGGAAGTGGAGTTACAGCATAACCTGATGATCTTCCTTTGCAACCAATTTCGAGTTATGCGAATGATGCTATCATCCGACTGGATAGTCTCTTCGACATTCAAAATCAATTTTGATTATTATCCCTCGAATCATTCACAACATCAATTTTTTTAAACCTAAATTTGCGTATCGTTCATCTGTCTATCTTAAGTCATCGACCAACGTATTCTCTCAATTCACATCATTCCTTTGCTAACTCAAATTATCGAGCAACATTCATATAATCCTTGGAGCCATTGCGTAACTTCAAAATTCAACTTTTTCATGCACGCTATCTTCCCATCGTGCTTTCTCTATACGATCCACCTATCGATTTCCTTTATCAAGTCATCCGTTCGCTACACCTTAACTTTTCCTCGATTTGATTTATCTACTCAATCACCTTTCACGTTTCATACTCGTGCCATCCTCAATCCCATGCACGTTCCGTGCGCGTCCATTTCTAGGTTGTTCGAATCAACTCGTCAAATCTTAAGACTATAACTTGTTCAACGATACTCAATCTAAGGCTTTGCATAACGCGATGCTTGCTAATAGACTCACCGACATCCCGCATCCTCAATCGATCGACCGATATTCCTGATGCTATCGCATACACCACTCAGGAATGAAGTCATTCAACAAATCCTTAAAACTATCATTTGAATCAAAATCGACTTCTTCGAATGCCGTTCTAACCATTCCTCGAATTCCAAGCACGCTCATCTATATCGCACCGATGATATCGTCGCTCGATAGCACCTCTATCGATAGTCATCTCACTTTACTCAATCAAGTTCAACTCATTCTAGCTCGAAACATTACGAATCCCGCACTCGACTTTGCTAGGGTCGACGCAACTTTGGTGTATATGTCCAGCCCGACTTAGCCAATCGTGCTTATGCGAACCATCTTTTTATTTTTGTCAAAAATTGTTCTCCTAATTGCAAAATAGATAGACTTATTGTATGGACATCTGTGGGATATTTTAGAGAGAGCGCACCAATGATATCAACTTTGCGAAAGCAACACTTTAGAGTTTGCAGAAACAACGGAGTTAAAGAATTCAATCGATAGTCCAAGGACGTAAAGCCGTGCTCTGATACCATTATCTCACGCCCTGCTCTCGTAGGAGTGATCGTCCTCACTAAGGCATGATGCCGCATGAGCCTAGATTGTGCTCGTGCAAGACGGGTTCCATAACGGCCGATTACAGCGACTACGACGGGTTCGTCATACAGAAGTTCCAAGCAGAGACATTGAATAATAGCAGCGAACATTTAAAACAAATACAAGTTATTCAAAAGAAGTTCTTTATTGATATTGAAACAAAGGTTACAATGGGGCACAAGGCCAAGATTACAATCACTCAAGCTCACTCTTCTCACATTATAAGTCACTCAGCTCTCTCTGTTCTCTCAATACATGTCTTGAGCCAGCGAATGCTTCGGAAGGCGACGTCCATACATTATGTCCCGTATAAGTCTTGACTCCAAACGGCCGCACGTTTCGAATCGCCAAGGAACTCCATGCCTCGACGCATCCAAACGAGCTCCGTGCTACGAGCTTCTACCTGTACTTGCACATGAAAACTATGTGGGTGTCAGTAGTCAACTGTATTGGTGGAATGAGCTCCTCGCCCACCCATACAAAACTAACACGTTTGATTTACTTTGTGCAATATAACCCTTTTGATTTTCTTTCTACTCTTGCCTTAGGATTATTTTAGGACCGACGTCTTGGCCTATTTTGTGTCTCTAGACCATCCCGTGATTGCAACGCAACAACAGCTCAACAACGTTAACCTATCAAGTCGTGCTTGGCCTTCGACATAAAATCAGAGACGCAACTATGCGATAGTACCCAATTCTTTGTGACCGTGCTACAATATGCCTTGCAATTCAGTGAGACTAAACCATATCGCCGCCTCGCGGCGCTTGCTACTCTGGTCGACAACTGACCCAAATCGAGACTTGTGAACTTAGTGTCACTCGACCAATTTTTGCCTTGCAGTGATTCCTGACTTAGACTCAAAATAACCCAAATCTTACTTATGCAACTTACATGCCGACACTTAAGACTCGATGCCACATCTCGTGCCAAGGCTCATCGCTTACGTTACAGCCAATCTTAGGCCCAAACATTGTGTTCCAACCGTACACACATTCAGCTAGACTCAATCCAAAGGCACACATGCGGATTGTCGCCCGTGCTGACCCACCTATATAAGGTCACTAGCATCACAAGCTATACCTGGACTTATAGCTTTGTTATTCGAGATACCTTTCAGTGCAAGTAACGATCCCCGCTGAAAGCCCCCGACTAACTTGAGCGGGAGCGTACTCCCAGCTCGGCTATACCCCTGTTTTCTCCTAGGTCGAGTCGGTCCCGTGGCCCCGGGTTATCGCTCGAGGAAATCTTCGCCCTTGTCGACAAGTTTTCCAATGACCATGCAAGACTCGACTCAAACTGACGTCTCACACAGTCATTCCTCTTCCAATATTACCATCTCTTTCAAAACCAAGTTCAAGACTTCTATCCTTGAGACCCCTCGACGACCCACGGCCGCGAGCATTCTTTCCATGTTATCCTATCATTTTGTTCAACTCATGAACGCCTATTTGATAGTCCTTTCTCAAAACTCACTTTGAATCAATTGTGGTCCTTGCCTTAAACACTAAGTCCGTGCATCGTTCCTTAAGCCAATCATGCTCTACGTGACACTCCTGCCCAAGTTGACGGGCCTTGAGATTGTGGGACTACTTAACTTTGATAAACTGTGAAAGAGCGGGACAGTACTTGTAATGTCTTAGGTCGACCGACATAACTTGCCTAACTTAAACCAACTTTCCTTCTCCCAAGCCACGGGACGAAGGGCCGAGTGTCATTTTCAAAGCACGCCGTGCACCAACTCTAAGCCGACCGTTGGACCTTTCAATATTCTAACTCAATTCGACCTGTCGGGATTACTTCCTTAACTATGTGGATTCGTCTCTTTTATTATCAAGCCTACTTGTGCGAGTTAAAAACATGTGATTTATTATGTGAAAGCAAAGATGAGACAAGTTCACCGAAACTACCCCAGCTGATTCGAGGATTCACCTCGACCGAGCGAGCCTTCGAGTAGCCGTTGCAAGGCTAAGTCCGAACGCCGTTGGCATTTCGATTCCCCCGATTGACTGAGTGGGACGGGGCACTACAAAATGGACGTTTTTATTGTTTGTACTGAAAACGTCTTTTAAAAGGAGGTTTTTAGCATCCACTTTTTGACACATAGTTAATTAATTAACGAGTGACATAAGAGTTAAGGTAAGGTTGCACACGAATTAAACGAATACTATATAAATGCTATTTTAAATGTCGTTTTCAGTACAAACATTTAATACGTCCTTTTGAAGGACATTTTGTGTTTTATATTATAGTTTTTGTTGTAAGGCAAAAACTCAAACACGCCAGAGATGTGACGAAGTATACTCGTATAATATAAATCACTCAAGTGCCACATACAAGCTATCCCAACCTCTCTTTATATAGGGAGAGAGGTTGGGGGTTATGAAGAAATGAAGGCCAAAGGTCATGTGTAGGTTACAAGGAGATGAAAGGTGAAAATCCATGAGTTACAACACTCCCCCTTGGCTCTCCAGAAATTCTTCTTGTAAACACCTCTGAGTTTCTTCGTCTGTCTGTATCTTGCACCTTCAAATTTGACCACCTACTTGTGCCTCGTCAAAACCTTGCCAAAGAAAATCCAGTGGGAAAAACTTTGGTCGAAGGACAAAAGAGTACACACAGGTCAGTGTGATGGGGGTAAACTAACCATTGCAAAGGTGCATTGTCAAAACCTTGTCTGGAAAAACCCAGTGGAAAAAAATGCTGATCGAAGGACAAAAGAGTACATGATGGTTTAGAAGTATACAACTGGATACTCCCCATGATCATAATAATCCTTAGTGAATAAGGGATTTGAACTGTGTCTCATTAAAAAAACCTTGCCAAGGAAAACCCAATGGGAAAAAACTTGGTCTAAGGGAAAAAAAGGCTTTTCGGATTTATAACGAAATTTTTGCGGATTTATAATGAAAGGCTTTTCAAAAACTTGGTCACATTAAAAAGGCTTTTCGGATTTATAA
This sequence comes from Iris pallida, assembly GCA_029216955.1. Taxonomy (NCBI): domain Eukaryota; kingdom Viridiplantae; phylum Streptophyta; class Magnoliopsida; order Asparagales; family Iridaceae; genus Iris; species Iris pallida. Next base: position 22,352,439 of record JANAVB010043418.1, on the reverse strand, counting down.
CGAAATTTTTTCCTCCAAAAGGATGCCCATGCGATGCATTCATAGTTCGAAGCATCGTATTTTGACCCGGATGACCCAGTCGGTCATGCCACAGCATAAAAATGCTCTCATCAACTGGCGCTCGACGAATGATGAGATTACTCTCGATGTGTTGTATCGTAGTGAAATACAAACCACTTGAAAGACTTTTCAACTTCTCCATGATACGCCTTTGGCCGTACTGAGTGGAGGTAATGAAAAGATACTCAAAGCCATGTTCTCGAGCAGTTTCAACATGAAATCCGTTTTCCTCGAATATCCTTAAAACTCAGTAAGGTACGACTGGACCTTGGAGAATATAAGGCCTCTGATACTTCAACGGGAGTACCATTGGACAACGAAAAATGGGCTTTGCCAAAACCTTGAACAAGGGTTGAGGGTCCCAAAATGGTTGTCACTGAGGTTACTTTAGGCGTATAGGAGATAAAGTATGATTTATCTCTCAAGATAGTGTGAGTCGTTCCACTATCAACCAGATAATCTAATGCCCCGTGGTCCATGCCTATAAGTAAAGAAAATTAAAGTTTGTCACACGTTTGAGGAAAGTGCTCGAAATAGAACTTTAATTTATCGAGAAAACAGAAAATACAAACCACCAAAAGTTTCATGACTTAAATCAAATATAGAGAGAAAATAGAGATTCATTCTTCCATTTCTGCTACAAAATCGGGGGTCTCAAGATTTAGATTTTCGCACTCGTTGACCAGATTTGCTTCGGTCCGGCGCCCCTTGTGATAGTTATCAACTTCTTGGGGGGTTGCCCTGCAAGTCCGTTGCATATGACCATAAGCACCACATTTGTAGCAGAGAGTAGGCGCTTGGCCTTCCACTCTTGTTTTGGGACAACTGGCCCGTTGGTTCTTACCATGAGACTGTCTAGGAGTCAAAGGTCCTTGGTTCTTGTTAGAACCTCGCTTTGGGTGATGAGACTTAAAATCGCCTCTGTTCCTTGGCTGGGACCACTGGCCCTTGTCTCGTTTCCACCGTGGATTTGGTCCACGGAGAGCGTTTGCATCAGGCATTGGAATTGCCTTTGTTCCAGCAGGACGAGAATTGTTGTTTCTCATTAAAATGAGACTGTTTGTCACTCCCCGTTCCCGGAATGCGTATTCTAATACGTATATTGCTTGAATGTATTTATTTAGTATTTATCATGTAGTATCCTGTATTTAAATTCCTATAACTTCATGTTAATTAATTATCTGCATTTTATTTTCTGCACTTTATTTTTCTGCAATTCTATTATCTGCTCTTTAAATTTTCATGTTAATTAATTAGCTGCTCTTTAATTTTCATGCTAATTAATTCCTGCAATTTATTTCTGTATTTTATTTCCTGCAATTTGCTTCTCTGCTTTAGTTTTATTTTCGGTTGGATGAGCCCCTTAAACCCGACCCATTAAGAACCCGGCCCAACTCCCACCTACCACCCCTTTGCTACTTAAAGCTACCCTCTCCATTCTCTCTCCTCATTCACTCCTTCTTCACCATTACTTCTTCTTCTTCCTTTCATTACTCTCTCCACCTACCAACTAGGCAAGTACATCTTGCTCTACATGAGGACCATATTTTATGGTTCAATATTCTTCCTCTCGTGATTCTAAGAGAGTTTAGTGCTTAGTATTTTTGATTTCATTGGTTCATTTCTTGTAGATCTAAGTTATTGTATTTTCGGTTGTCTATGGGTTTTGATCTAGCAAACTCCTTTGTTCTCAAGATTTGATGGTTCCATGTCGTAGAGCAGTTCATCCTACCCAATTTTGACCTTTGGAAAGTTAGATTCGGACTTATTTTGACCAAGTTATGGACTTTTGAAGCTTTGGGGTGCAACTATGGAGTTCTTGCTGTCTGGAGAAGACAGTGAGCAGTGTACGCTAGCTTTTTAGTTGCGTCACTGAGCTGTGTGCGCTCTTTAGTACAGCGCAGTATGGAATCCGTGCGCTACCTTTTAGGAAGCGTGTGTCTTACATACGCTGCCTTTTGGAAGCGTGTGTCGTATGGAGTTCATACGCTGCCTTTTAGGAGCGTATGACTTGCATATGCTGACTTGGATGGTCAGGAGTTGTATGGAGTTCATACGCTACCTTTTGGGAGCGTATGTCTCGCATACGCTCACTTGGATGGTCTGGAGTCGTATGGAGTTCATACGCTACCTTTTGGGAGCGTATGACTTGCATACGCTGACTTGAATGGTCAGGAGTCGTATGGAGTCCATATGCTGCCTTTGGGGAGCGTATGACTTGTATACGCTTACTTGGATAGTAAGGAGTCGTATGGAGTTCATACGCTGCCTTTTGGAAGCGTATGACTCCCATACGCTAGCTTGGCTTGAGCGTAGCTTGACCTGGGCGTATGCTGGCATGAGCGTAGGCTGACATGAGAGTAGCCTGCTTACCCTGGATCTTCTATAGCCCTGTATATTGATATCTTATTAGATGTTTAACGTTCATTTTATATCCTTACGCCTTTTTGACATGAACTCGATAAAATCATGATATGAAAATTTGTTAATATCAATTATTATGAGGAATGTGCCTTGTGTCCCGATTGATTTTTGGGATACCCAGTATGACTGGGACTTGACCATGAGAGTTATAGACTCGACCCCATTTAATGCTAATTGACTTTCATGCCTTGTCACCATTAATGATGATGGTTATCTTGACTAAATTGATCATGCGTTCCTAATTGGAACTAAGAGACTGGCTAGTCGTCTTATTGAATGAAATGAATGAGACACGTTCATGTTATGAACTATTGTACTCGACTGGCTGATCCCGAATATTGACATACATGCACATGCAGGCTTCAATCTATTTATTTATTTACTTAGTTATTTTTCTACAAAAGAAGCATGTATACTTTATGGTCAAGGCATGATTACCGTGGATAGATTTGATTGTTGCATTACGCTATGTAAGACCTGCAACCTAACCGCACTGGTATCGTTGTAGAGTTGTGCATATCGTACCCCGTACGAAAGTACTCATTTGAATGACCATGATCCACGGCATGGGATTTCACTCAACGTAGAGACTATTAAGTTAAATAAAATAATGATTGCATGGAGAGAATGGATTCCCGAATTCTTACATGGCAGCCCCCTTGGAACGAGTAGTACCCGACGGGCCGGCTGGTTCCCACAGATACTGTAAATCTGCCACACGGGCAGGGAACAGTATCTGCTTTTATTATTATTGTATATTGTATATTGACGGGCGTCCTGCTAGGACTCGTCCAATTCATGCATGGGCCAATTGATTGACTGGATAGACTAGCCTTGCTCGCACATAGTAAGAACTGAGGAATCCCTAATTGCATTATTCCAGGATAACTTGGGACTCACAATAGCAAGCCGTAGGAGTTGATTGGCCGTTCAAGATGATTTGTTTGTGTACTGTACTACTCTGTTACCTAACTAGGATGATCCGAATGTCAGGACATGACGGGCCAACTTCTGTCCTTGTTTGGTTGGGAGGTTGGTTCGAAGTGTCGTGATGTGATGTGAATCCTAGTGGAAAGCAGAGATCTATTATTATATTCTCTTACTTACTGGTTTTAGTTCTCATGGCGTGCTTCCTTGTGGTACTTGCTATTAGAGGTCTAACCTCTCTGGTTTTGCATGGCCAGATTTAGAGCCGGTCCCCGAGGATCCAGCTTACTTCTACCTCAAGGATGGTCAACACTAGAGGGATGATCGCAGGAGGACTCGAGTGGGTTCCTTAACTTCACCACTCGTTTTGTTATCTACTTTATACCTTGCCGTTTGGCACCGACATGTTAGTCGGATTGTCTTGTACTTACTTTTGCATAATTATAATTAAGTCAGACTGCAGCTGATAACAATTGTGTACGCTTGCTATATCATCTGGCTATATTTTGTAAAGCCAGATCTCAAGAACATTTTTGACTAAGCGTTTGGGATGCCTTACTGCTTTACCTTACATGTTCTCTATTTCTGTTTCTTGTTTGAATGATTGAGACAATAGATGTGTAATGACCATAGTAAGACTTTTATGTAGTATGCACCCCCTCGTCTGGTTAGACAGCATTGATCGTATTATACGGTATTCATCTACCCGTAATACGTAGCTGGCTGAGTCACTCCCCCGCTCTCCAGTATTCTGGTTCTGGGGCGTGACACTGTTCTTCTCGTCTAGTAAAAGCTGGGTGATGAGCTCGGGAAACTTGGTGAACTTAGTTTGACGGTATTGCTTCTGGAGCAAGTTGTCAGTGGAAGAAAATGTGGTGTATGTTTTCTCCAATAGATCACTGTCGGTTAATATCTCACCGCAGTATTGGAGAAGTGATCGAATCCTGCAGACTTTATTGTTATAATCAGTTACGCTCTTGAAGTCTTGGAAGCGCAGGTTCAACCAGTCATGGCGCGCTTCAGGCAGCCATAAGCGCTCTTTCAAAGAGTCCCATAGCGTCTTCGGCGAGGAGATTTCAATGAACTCTGCCTTCATGGCGTCAGATAAATGCCTGCGGAATAGAATCATCGCTTTGGCATTCATTGAGCGAGTGACTTCCACTTTGCGCTCTTCCTCGTTATAGATGATGTCCAAGAGGCCCTGCGCATCTAGATGGTTCTGGATGTCTTGCGTCCAGTCCAAGTAGTTCTTGCCAGAGGCTTCAAGGATGAGAAAATCAATCTTGATCGACATTTTTCTACAACAGGAGAAAAAATCTTGATCAGTCAACATATAAAACGACAGGTTTATATGGATTTGGTTTGTATGAGCAACAACAAACAATCGTAAATAAAAAAAATTCTCTTATATCGATCGACGGCCGATATAGATAGGTCAATTAGTTTCTTGCAAAAATGCATAATTATAAATACAGTTTGAGGAAAAATAATATTCGGTCAACCCCATTCAGTAGCTCTACGTGAATATGACCAGGCGAAAAAATGAGAGAGGAGGGTCACCAGGGACCGCTTAAAAACCAAGCCCCAAGTTCTTTCTGACATCATACCCAAATAGGTGAGCCTATTCGGAGAGACTTCCTAAATTTTTTTTCCAAATGTAAGAATAAATAAGATTTTTCAAGAAATTCACACTATTTGCGAACTGTGCAAAATAGGTGACAATTTAGTGCGTGTTCAAAATGAGCATTGCTTTTGAAAAAAAATTAGCCAAAAATGTTATTTTGGAAGGCCCAAATTTGGCGGTGCCAGAATTTGTTTATGTAGCCAAAACCATTTTTCAAATTTTTCAAGTTTGTTTTTTTTCCGTAATTACGCAAAAAAAACGTACAACATAAGCAAGCAACAGCACACAAAAGAATTGGTGCCTAAGCAAGCGGCACCAATAAAATGTCAACTATTTTTCCGACGTCTAATGAAGCGACGCCCAAAAAATAACGACAAAAAAATACAATTTTATTATTCATCTGTTACAATGATTTGCTGAGCAACATAAAAAAAATTGCTACTGAGGCGCTCAAATCCATCATTACCAAAAAAAATGTTAGCACTTAAATGTTAGCTCTCCAAATCCCAGACAACAAGAAGGAATGAGCAATAATGTGACAATAGCTAAAATGGGAAAGTTTGTCTAAAGGGCTAGTTTAAGGTTCTGGTCCGATAGGTCCTGGGTTCAAAAATCCACTTGAGACAAAATATGTATATGTTTTTTTTTCTTTGAAAACAAGATTAGTATTACAAACAGTAAAGACAAACAGCAAAGTTTAGCAAGTAATGTAGAATTGGACAAAAGAAAAAAAAACTTTTGTTTTCCTCTTTTTTTTTTCTTTTATCAAATAGTCTGCTGTAACAAAGAAAGTATATTCTTCAATACTACTGTAGTTACTTGTTTTAACAAAACATATTCTTCCAAAAAATTAGTCCAAAAAATTTTTTTTAAATTTTTTTTCTTCATTTGACACAAGTACTAGATAATGCATAACAGATACTCTTATATATGAGTATATGACAAAAATAAGTACCTTATTTAGTTATTTAGGATAAAAATGTCAGTTTAAAAATTACCTTTCTTACCGTACGGTGGAAGGAGGTAAAAAAAAACGAACGGTACGTCGGGTCTCCGGCGTTGCACGAGCAAAGTGCTGATAACGTGTTGTAAGGCAAAAACTCAAACACGCCAGAGATGTGACGAAGTATACTCGTATAATATAAATCACTCAAGTGCCACATACAAGCTATCCCAACCTCTCTTTATATAGGGAGAGAGGTTGGGGGTTATGAAGAAATGAAGGACCAAAGGTCATGTGTAGGTTACAAGAAGATGAAAGGTGAAAAGCCATGAGTTACAACAGTTTTCATAATTTCCACCCTCTCAGATTAATTTCAAGGAAGTCTGATGCAAATTTATATTAAGACATCACTCCCATAATAAAGGAGATGAAGAAATTAAAAATAATAATAATCAAGAGAAAATTAAGAAATTAATAGTGATAGATTCTTTCTGATTTATTTTGCAGCTTGTTCGTGGGCTTTGAATGCACTCTTATCCAACTTTTTTTTTTCCAACTCTGCCAATTGTAGTAGTTCAATGATGCCTTAGATATTGAGTTAATGATGCCTTAGATATTGAGTCCTGACTCAAAAAAAAAAAAAAAAAAAAGGGATTTTTTGACTTTCATCCCACTTATTAATATGCATTTGTACTTACATCCCACTTTTTAATTTTTTTAGACTTACATCCCACTTTTTGTCACTAAATGTATTTATTTTGTCACGAAAAGTATTCGTTTTGTCACAAAAAATATTTTTCGTGACAAAAGTGGGATGTAAGTCAAATAAAATTAAAAAGTGGGATGTAAGTACAAATGCATATTAATAAGTGGGATGAAAGTCAAAAAATCCCAAAAAAAAATGATGCCTTAGATATTGAGTCCTGACTCAAATCTAACTCAAGATGACCCATATCTAACCCACAATTATTGTTTTTCTATTTTCAGACAAAAATGTCATAAGCAAAAAGGACACAGAATCTAGTAATCTTTATATGTATCGTTGAAGAAAGAAAAAAAAAAGTTGTAATTACAAGAAAAGAAATAGTTTATTTAAAAGTGAAAATGTGCTTGGTTGGCATGTAGACAAGGAAGAATGCCAAAAATAGTAGCCTTTTTTGTGAAAAGTATGCATAAATTATTATTCTAGAGTTCAAATTATTTTCAGGAGAGAGAGAGAGAGAGAGAGAGAGAGAGAGGGGATTTGGGATCTGGTTGATTCAAGTCCCCAAACTCTTCCTCAAAAAAAGATCAAATCTTTACCCCAAAAAAAACACTCAATGTTCCAATTTTTCCTCTCTTTCCTTGTGATTTCTCAAAGAATCTGAGCTTTGTTGCTTTTTGCAGAAAGGGCCATCAATAGAATCATCAGAGCTTGGAGAGGAAGAGAGGAAATGAAATGAAAACTGGATTTTTATTAGCCATGTCTTCACATTTGCCAGAAAGCTCGTTCCTTTTTCGTAGATTTCTCACCAAATCTGAGCTTTCCGTTGCGTTTCTCCAAATGGGTCTTCATTAAAGCAATCTTCCTCTCCTTATCCACAACGAGGAGACGGCGGAAAGCTTCAAAAAAGCTCCTTTTTTTTTTTTAGATCTATAGCATCTTCTTCGAAGATGGGTTTCTTTGATCCATAGCCGTCTCCTCTAGAGCCCCCAGCCCCCCCCCCCCCCCCCCCCCCAGCCCCCCCCCCCCCCCCCCCCCAGCCCCCCCCCCCCCCCCCCCCCCTCACCCCCCCCCCCCCCCCCCCCCCCCCCCCAAGATTTCGCTGGCAAGTTCGGTGGAAAGACGATGTCTTTCAAGAGCATAGTGAAGGAGATGAGGGATGGTCTGGGCAGCATGTCGCGGAGGGGCGGCGGCGGCGACCGGGGAGGTCTCCGGTCGTTGTCTCCGTGGCCGAGCGAGCGAAAGAGGCGCGAGGGCGAGGGGGCGGCGGCGGCGGTGGTGGAGGAGGAGGGGGAGGAGCAGGGGAGGTGGGCGAGCCTGCCGCCGGAGCTCCTGCTGGACCTCATCCGTAGGGTCGAGGCCAGCGAGGCCGCGTGGCCCGCGAGGAGGAGCGTGGCGTCGTGCGCCTCAGTCTGCCGGAGCTGGAGGGACCTGACGAAGGAGATCGTCGAGACGCCGGAGCAATGCGGGAGGATCACCTTCCCTATCTCGTTGAAGCAGGTTGTTGCATGGGACATCGTTGTGAGCCTTTTCACTTTTTTTTTTGGGTTACATAATTCGAGTTCTACTGATGTTTTTCTTCTCTTTGGACTGCAGCCGGGTCCGAGGAACTCGCCTATCCAGTGCTTCATCAGGAGGGAGAGGGAGACCGGCACCTATAAACTGTACTTGGGATTGAGCCCTTGTAAGTATTTGACGTCGCGGTCTATGCATACTATGTTTGGTCTTTTGTACATTGTTGATTATGTCGATTCGTTCAATTTATGCGTTCATCGTTGACTAGATAACTGATTGTGTGCATATGAACTTGTTCAAGACCAATGTTGAACAATGCAAGTAAGAACTAGAGCTTGAAAAGGAATGGGATGAATTGTCTATGGTAACATCGGAACTCTTCAAGTTTACTAATCAAGATGGAAATTGGCCGAGAGTTGCACCTCATACTTTGGATGAATATAGATAAAAGAATTCACAATGTTTCACTCTTCTCTTCTCCGTGTTTTTCTGTTGATCATATGCAAACTCTAATGTCTAGAGAAAGTTATGGTTTAAGATCCCATCAAGGAAATTGAAAAACCAAGTTCTAACTCAAAATTTCATTTTCAGCACTCCATGGCGAAAATGACAAGCTTCTGCTTGCTGCCCGAAAGATCCGTCGAGCAACGAGTACGGACTTTGTAGTCTCGTTGTCCTCTGGTGACTTCTCTCGATCTAGCAGCACCTACATTGGAAAATTGAGGCAAGTTACACTAACAACATCCTAAACCTCTATGTTTGATTGCTTACACAACTTGGTGTGAAAGGAAAGGGCTAATTAGCGTTATATTCTAGATTTTATATCAGCTTAGAGTTTAAGCCATACAATATCCAATTGGAAAGTTCGGACCCTGGATTTTTAGTGTTGGTTTCCTTTTTCTCATCAATACCCTGAACACGAGTACAAGGGCAACAACTTTCTAATTGGATATGCCAGAGCTTAAACTCTAAGCTGGTATAAAATCCAGGGTTTAAACGGTAATTAGCCCGAAAGAAAATTATACTGTGAAACTATTGGTTCTCTATCTGTCAAATGGGGAGATATTTCTGTACTTTGGTTGCTGCAACTGAGATTTGGCCTGCTGAATTGATAAAGAACTCCTTGATCACTGACATTTTAAACTGATTAATCAAATTTATCATATTGTTTAGGTTTTCTGCATGCCTCGTCTGCTTGTGGAATGGACGATTTCATATTTCGCGATAGATGTTTTGATGAAATAGTAGTAACATGGAAGAAATGTTTACTCAGATTTATCTATGTTTATTCTCTTTCACTATTCTTTTTCAAATTATCCAAATTAAAGCAAACAATTTACTTGAATTGATTCTTTTTTTTTCTTTTAGCATTAGTCTCGTTGTCATTACCTAAGTTACACTACTTGTGCTTCCCAAACTTAAGCAGGTCAAACTTTCTCGGGACGAAGTTCACCGTCTACGACAGCCAGCCTCCTCATGACAGCCCATATGTGCCCAGTAACCGCTCTAGCCGAAGGCTCCACTCGAGACAAGTTTCCCCGAGAGTTCCTGCTGGAAACTATGAGATTGCAACCGTAGCCTACGAACTCAACATCCTCCGCACCCGAGGACCAAGGAGGATGCGGTGCACGCTCAATTCGATTCCCGTCTCATCAATCCAAGAAGGCGGGAGTGCCCCAACCCCAACGGGCTTCATTCACTCCCTTGACCAGTTCTCGAGCCCATCCATTCCGAAACACAAGGACGGATGTTTCCAGATTTCCTCCTCGTCCAGTTCAAAGGGGAAAGAACCGATTGTTGAGTTCTCCTCCTCAGCCAGCCTCAGCGAGCCACTGCTTCCGATACGAGCCTCAAGCGAGCCGCTGGTTCTGAAGAACAAAGCTCCGAGATGGCACGAGCAGCTGCAGTGCTGGTGCCTGAATTTCAGAGGGAGGGTCACCGTGGCGTCGGTTAAGAACTTCCAGCTCGTGGCAGCTGTTGAGCCGTCGCACGAGGTTTCCTCTGCAGAGCAGGACAAGGTGATTCTTCAGTTTGGGAAGATTGGGAAGGACATATTCACCATGGATTTCCAGTACCCGCTCTCAGCGTTCCAGGCGTTTGCGATCTGTTTGAGCAGTTTCGACACGAAGCCAGCTTGCGAATGAGCTGGTGATCTAACTGACTGGTCATTGAGACATACATTTCACAGTGCGGCGGGCTAGTTTGGGTGGCTATCGTGGGCGATGCGGGTGACTCCTTCCCTCCTCTGTGCTCCATGCAGTGTTGGCCATTTGCGTAGAGGTTTCTTTCTCTTCTTCTTGGCCTATCGATTGTCAGTTGTGAACCTAATTGCTGTGGGGGTGTTCTCAAATCATCTGGACTTGTATATACACTACGAATGCCTATCCTGTTGAAACAAATTCTTTTTGTGGTGGTTGTGCATCTTTCTTTCCTTCTGAACTGTTGGAAACACTGCGAACTCTTGTTAAATCACAAAGGAGCCATCCATAGTTTCGTTGAGAACACTACATACTCATGAAACAAGGGAGTACATATAACTGTGAGGCATATAAAAGTCTGAAGGTTTAGAACGTTTTGGAGATTATGGAACAGGCGTTTTGTGACATGTTACCTCCCTTTGCTTCTTGTGGTGTTAGAATTTGTAGAGAATAATTGTTGTATTTTTATTGATTGGTTACTCCTAGGGCTGAGCAACGGTTCGGTTCGGTTCAAACCGAACCGAAATTTGTAAAACCGACAAAACCGGTAACCTTATTCCTGTAAACCGAGAACCGAACCGAATGTTGACAAACCGATCGAAGCCGAACCGAATTTTTTTTTTCGGTTTTCGGTTCGGGTCGGTTGTATGGGCCCAAGTGGGCCGGTCCACTTAAAAGGTAAATTCCAGGATTCAGCAACATTTCCAGCAAATGCAGTATAATATATTCAAGCCAGCAAATGCAGGAAAGCAATGCAATATAATAAATTGAACAACATTTCCAGGATTCAGCAACATTAGCAACCAGGATTCAGCAACATTTTCAGGATTCAGCAATGCAATATAATAAATTGAACATTTCCAGTTTTTGTCATAATTTTGAACAAGAATTCCAATTTTTGGAAACAACAAATGCACAGTGTATCTTCTCAGAATTCCAATTTCCAGGAAACCAATAAAATATAATAAATTGAACAACAATTTTTTGAAACAACATTTCCATGATTCAGCAACATTTCCAGGAGTCAGGATTCAGCAAATGAACAACATTTCCAGGCTTCCAGCAACCCGTTATCTTGCCATCATCATCAAACCCTAGCTTTTCCTGGAAAACAAAATAAAGACAAGAAAAAAAACCTAAATTGTGGCTCAGATAAGGCTCATTTATGCATCATATATTAATGCCATGTAGTATCAGTTCTATTATTCCCAAGCCCTCATCATCATTGCCTTTTTTTCATCTAATATGTTAGTAAAATTTTCAAGAAAAAGACGTGAAATAAATTAGCATTATAGATATACCAAAGTACGAATGCCTCGCCAATGGCTGCACTTTATGCCTCGCCATTGGCTGCATTAAACCTCATAACTTCATAAGTCATAATCCAAGAACTGCAGCTATGAAACTGCATAAACTTATTTCCTGGACAAGCAAATTGGAGCAGATCAACAGATATAAAAGATTAGAGCAGCACCAACATATAATCCAAGAACTGCAGCTATGAAACCTCATTGTATCTTCTAGCATACAGCAATTGAACAACATTTCCAGGTTTTCAGCAAGCCGTTATCTTGCCATCATCATCAAACCCTAGCTTTTCCTAGAGAACAAAATAAAAACAAGGAAAAAAAACCTATATTGTGACTCAGATATGGCTCATCTATGCAATATATTGATGCCATGTAGTATAAGTTCTATTATTCCCAAGCCCTCATCATCATTGCCTTTTTCTCATCTAATATGTTAGTAAAACTTTCAAGAAAAAGACGTGAAATAAATTAGCATCATAGATATACCAAAGTACGAATGCCTCGCCAATGGCTGCACTTTATGCCTCGCCATTGGCTGCAGTAAACCTCATAAGTCATAATCCAAGAACTGCAGCAATGAATATGCATAAAGTTATTTCCTGGACAAGCAAATTGAAGCAGATATAAAAGATTAGAAGTTGGTGCAGCACCAACATATAAAACAGCAGCACCAAGTCACCAACATATAAAACAGCAGCACTGTAAGAGTGTAAGTCCTCTTCAATAAACAACAGAGCACCAACATACATTGGAACACTTCAAAATAGTAGAAATCCAAATAAAACAACAGTACAAAGTTACAACAGCAGCACCAAAATATAGCAGCACCAAGCCACCAAGTTATCCAAAATAATGTTACAGTAATCCAAGTTACAATACTCTAAAATATACTCCCCAAATATAGTCTCCACATTTAAAGAGAAAGAGCAATCAAACCTCGCTTGTAGATGTTGACTCCACCGTTAACTTACCCAAATCTAAATGAAAGAATGAATCAATGAAGAAGTTAAAACACAAAATAAAAAAAACTAATCTCAATATAAATGAAATAATGCGTTAAAAAATTACCCATTTCAACTTTATACATGTCTTCAAAGTCCTCTTCAGTAATGGATACTATGGGTCGATCGGAAGGCCCCCGAAACCAATCTTGACAACAAATAAGAGCTTGAACAATTTTTGGAGTCAAAGAGCTCCTATATGAATCAAGCACACGGCCACCCGTACTAAAAGCGGATTCGGATGCCACGGTAGAAATGGGAACGGCCAACACATCCCTAGCCATCTTCGATAGGATCGGAAAGCGAGGAGAATTGAGCTTCCACCATCCCAAAATATTAAAATTATCACTCTCATCATCATCATCTACGGTGCTCTCATCTAGATATCGATCAAACTCCGATTTGGAGTCTCCACCACCTAATTCCATCTTATGTTTCTTGAATTGGGCTTTCATGAACTTCTTCAATTGCAACGGTTGATTTGCACTAGAAGGTTCAACTCTTACACTAATAGTAGTACCACCACTTTGTTCCACTTTGGAAAGAGCTCATATTTTTGTACTCGTTGAACATAGAGTACGCAACACTTTTTACTTTCTTCTTCATGGAATCGCTCTTCTTCGGACCATAGAGATGATCAAAAGCATATTCTACATATTCCAACTTATGTCGAGGATCAAGAATTGGTGCAATAAAAATCACCATATTCATTTTTTCAATGTCCCCCCAATACTTTTGATACTTCTCCCTCATCTTGTCCGCCATGAGAGACAAGTCATAGTCATCACTCTCCTTTGATGTGCGCAAGAGAATATCAATGGAGACAAGTCATAAAAATCACCATATTCATTTTTTCAATGTCCCTCCAATACTTTTGATACCCCACTCTAGCAAGCACTTCTCTACCGCTTTTTCGATGGCTTCCCCTTTATGACTTGTAATTGGACAAAAGTTTATAATCTTCTTCTTCAACTCCCAATCTTCATTTATGTAGTGTGCCGTAAGACACATATAGTTGACTTTTTGCAACGATGTCCAAGTATCTGTCGTAAGACAAACCATTTGCTTGGATTGTTTAAAGTATGTTTTTAGCTTACTCTTTTCAATAGAGTACATTTCATAACAATCCCGAGCCACAGTCCATGTTGACGGAATACGAAAACTAGGACACGCTACATTCATGAAGTGTCTAAAGCCCTCACACTCCACAAATCGAAACGCAAGCTCGTCAACGATAATCATATTTGTCAAGGCCTTTCTAACCTCGTCTTGGTTAAATTTCCAGCTAGTTAGTATTTTATCCTTTCCCTTCGCAATTGATTGCAAGTTGAGAATTATTTGACTAGAATCATTATTCTTTGGATTTAGTGGACATGCATTTCAGTGATTTCTCACATTACTAGTCCCATTAAGTTTACTATGGAAATGATACTCTTTTCTGCAATGATTGCAACTTGCTTTTGGACGACCTTCCGCATCAAGAAATTTCTTGAAATCTTTCCAATGCGGAGCTCTTTCCTTCGTAGGCTTTCTTGAAACTCGAAGCCTCGAATTAGGATTGGATATAGGCTCATTTGTGGCTTGAGAGCTAGTTGGTGGTTGAGGATCGCCTTATTGCGACATCTAAAACAACAATTTGTACATTGAATATACAAAATATAAATAACAAATTAAAACATCACACAATTTGTACTTCAATTAAAAAATCAAGAAATACGCACATTGCATGAATATGATGTTGTTGCCATTGATTGGATTGGTGTTACCTATTCAACATCACACAATTTAATATGAGTAACCTACTAAGTTACCTAGCTACCTAACCGTAACCCAATCTATCAAAATAATCCAATCTACATAAGTAATCCTTAAAAGCCAGAAAGTTAAGATTCTGTAGACCAAATCAAAAACAATAAACATAGTACACTGCAAAGCCTACAATTGCAGTTTGATCAGATAGTGCACTACAAAGCAAACATAGTGCACTGCAAAGCATTAAACAGTGCAAAAATATTAAACAAAGTGCACTGCAGATCCTACATAATGCACTGCAAAGTGAAATGTTCCAAAGTACAATGTTCCAAAGTACAAAGTGCACTGCAGAGCCTACATGCTGCACAGCTAATTTAAGCCACCAACAGACATTAAACATGCTAATTTAAACCACCAACAGACAAAGTGAAATGTTCCAAAGTGCAAAAAGTATTAAAGTAAAGACTATCAGAAAATTAACAAACATGCTGCAAAGCCTACAATTGCAGTTTGATCAGATAGTGCACTGCAAAGCAAACATATTAACATGCCAATCTACATAAGATAGTGCACTGCAAAGCAAACATATTAACATATTAACATGCCAATCTACATATTAACATATTAAACAAAGTGCACTGCAGAGCAGAGCCTACATAAAGCACTGCAAAGTGCAAAAATTAAACATACTGCACTGCTAATAAGAACATTAAACATGCTGCACTGCAAACATATTAACATGCCAATCTACATAAGATATTCATGAACCAAATTTTTAAACCACCAAATATTCAGGAAATTACGAAAGAAAAGGGGTCAGTCTATGCTGCAATGCTAATTTCCGTGCACTGCAAACATATTAACATTCCAAATATTCAGGAAATTAGGAAGAACAATGGATAGATTATACTTACAGTGTGTGAGAACGAACTTTTGTTCAATGTCAACAAGATTCCTAATATCGAGAGATGAAGACAACAACACAGCAAGAGCAAGGGGGCAGATCTAGGTTAGATTTCTCTAGATCTAGGTTAGATTTCTAGCACATGCACGCAAGTAACCAAATAATTAGAAAAATCAAAATAAAATAGACAAAAATTAAAATAATTAGATTTCTTACCAGATTAAGGCTAGATCTCGATAGATCTAGCTTAGCTCGAGAGTTAGGGTTCTCCAGATAGATCTAGGGTTTCTCGATAGCCACATCCAGATGGCCCAGATCTAGGGTTAACACGAGAGAGAGAGAGAGAGATAGCACGAGAGAGGAAGAGATTTGTCTCTTAGAGTTAGGGTTAGGGTTCTCTAGAGAGTTAGGGTTCTCGAAGAGAAGGGAGCAACAGCCGGCGGCGAGAGACGGAGAGACGAGAGAGAGTGAGAGAGAGAAATTTTAGGGCTACTGAGCCGAGTTCTGAGCGTTAGATTTTTTTATATACTCGAGGGGTATTTAGTAATTTTATAATTTAAAAAAACCTAATCGGTTTTCGGGTCGGTTGGGTAACCGAATACAATAACCGATTGTCGACCCGAAACCCGAACTTTCAAATCGGCAGACCCGATATCTGACCCGTTATTTCTCAAACCGAACCGAATGGCCAGTTCGGTTCAGTTCGGTCCGGTTTATGGTTTTTTAACCGTATATTGCTCACCCCTAGCTACTCCACTACTTATAGGGAGTCTAGCTCCTCTTCATACTATATTTTTCCAATGTAGGTCTAAATCACTTATTAGTTCTCAACACTCCCCCTCAAGATGGGCGATAGATATTAATCATTCCCATCTCGTTACATAGCTTTGACATACTTAATGAACTAAGACCCTTAGTCAAACAGTCTGTCACTTGTTCTTCTGAGCGAACATGATCAATCTTCAGTATCCCTTATTCCAGCTTCTGTTTAATGAAGAATCGATCGATCTCGATGTGCTTCGTTCTGTCGTGCTGAACTGGATTGTTAGCTATACTTATTACAGCTTGACTATCGCTCAGAAGACGTAACGGTGCTCCCTTGTCCAGCTTCAACTCTGTCAGCAACGCTTTCACCCACAGCAATTTCGACACTCCTAAAGCCATTGCTCTGTATTCTGCTTCAGCTGTAGATCGTGCTACCACTGACTGTTTCTTGCTTCTCCATGAGACCAAGTTTCCTCCTACAAAGACACAATATTCCGTGGTAGACCTTCTATCGTCTATGCAGCTCCCCCCGTCTGTATCGCAGTATCCCTCAACTTCTATACATCCATTCTTCTTGAACCATAGCCCTTTTTCTGGCATACCTTTCAGATATCTCAAGATCAGAAATACTGCATCCATATGACCCGTTCTTGGATCATGCATGTAGCAACTTACTACACTCACCGCAAATGAATTATCAGGGAGAGTGTGCCCCAGATAAATCAATCTTCCTACAAGTCGTTGATATCTTTCACGATCTACTGGCTTTCCTGCTTCTGCTCCCAACTTGCACTTCTGGTCAATTGGAGTGACTGCTGCTTTGTATCCCAGCATCCCTGTCTCCTTCAGCAGATCTAGTGTATATTTTCTCTGTGAGAGAACAATTTCTTATTCACCTTCACACACCTCGATACCTAGAAAGTACCTCATCGCTCCTAAATCCTTCACTTCAAACTCCTTTACGAGTTTTGACTTCAGCTTAGCAATCTCGACTTCATCATTACCTGTGATTACTATATCATCCATGTATACAACAAGTATAGTAATGTGGCCTCTTGTATGCTGAAGAAAGACCGTATGATCTGCATTTGCTTGATGGTATCCCATGCCTGTAACAGCCTTTCTGAATCTGTCAAACCAGGCTCGAGGAGATTGTTTGAGCCCATATAGCGACTTCTTTAGTTTGCACACTTTTCCATGCGACGTCCCTCCGTCTGATTCTGTAGCGTAGCACCCTGACGGGAGTTCCATGTACACTTCTTCTTGTAGGTCCCCATGGAGAAAGGCATTCTTCACATCTAATTGGTATAGCTTCCACCCATAGTTTGCTGCAATGGAGACCAGAGTTCTTACGGTGCTCATTTTCGCTACTGGAGTAAACGTCTCATCATAGTCGATGCCATATAATTGTGTGTATCCCTTTGCAACCAACCTCGCCTTGTATCGTTCCACCTTTCCTTCTGACGTCTTCTTTACTGTGTACATTCATTTGCATCCCACAGTTTTTTTTCCTTTGGGTAATGGAACCAGCTCCCACGTCTTATTTTTCTCTAGTATCCCAAGTTCTTCCATCATTGCAGCTTTTTACCTTAGATTTTTTCTTTGATTTCTGCTAACTTTTGGGCAACGAAGTAGAGTCTAATGATGCAATAAAGGCTCGATAATTCGAAGAAATGTTAGAATAAGACAGGTAGTTGGAAATATCATGTTCATAATCATCAAAACGACTAAGAGCCTTACCCGTATTGATGCGAGAAGATCTCCTTAAAGGAGCAATAGGTGGTGGAGATATCATACCATCAGAGTCAGAGAGATCCGCATCATAATCAGATTAATTCTGTACGGGGGAAACATCTTCAAGAGTTGGAGCAAGAGTAGAGGAGGGACTTGGTACAGTAGGCACAGGGTACGGTACAGGCACAGTACTGGACTTCTACTGTCTCCTTCTGTAGACTTAGAGCTCCTTTTACATTGTCTGCTGCTCCCCCTATTTAACATATGTATCTTCTTCATCTTCTGTATCGGAGTCACTACTTTCTCCCCCTTTCGTCCAGTTTTTTACGACCGGGCATGGGACTGATCCGACTACCACAAATGGGCTTATTTCTCCCCCTCACATCTAACACCCTCTGTGTTAGGTGTGTCACCAAATGCCAAACCATCATCCGAACCATAATATGGTTCCAGTTCTCTGAATGTAACGTCCATGTTTACAAACATCTTCCGCTCAACTGGGCTCCAACATGCGTATCCCTTCTGAGTTGCCATGTACCCGACAAAGACACATTTAACCGCTCTAGGATCCAGTTGCCAACTCCTAGCCTATTATCTTGGACAAAACATACACACCCAAATACTTTCGGTGGAACAGTATACGTGGTTGCACCAGTAAGCATCTCCAACGGTGTCTTCCAGTCCAATACCTGAGATGGCATTCTATTGATGAGATAAGATGCCGTTAACACCGCCTGCCCCCATAAGTATTTTAGGACATTCATAGCCAGCATCATCGTCCGTGCGACCTCCAGCAGGTGTCTGTTCTTCCGTTCAACCATACCATTTTGTGCCGGTGTATAGGTACAGGAAGTTTGGTGTAGTATTCCATGAGTGGATAAATACTCAGCAACCTTCTTATTTGTATACTCCGTCCTATTGTCAGACCGTAAGCACTTAATTTTAGTGCCATATTGAGTTTCTACCCGGCGATAAAAGTCTCGAAACGCCTCAAAGACGTCACTTTTATTCTTCATAAGGTAGACCCATGTCACGCGAGTATAACAATCAATAAAAGTGACGAACCATCGAAAACTGTTAATACCGATTGTAGGACAAGGGCCCCATACGTCCGAATGTATCATATCAAATACAGCCGAACTTCTACTTCCTGAACTTACATACGTGCTTCTGGTATGTTACCCAACTCACAAGCATGACAAAATAACTTCTCTTTATTAGCCCTTTGGTATAAGAACGGATACATTCGACTAATAATTTTAAAAGAAGAAAGACCGACACGCTGGTGGTGGAGTAGCAATTCATCTTCTGCACTGCGCCGTAAATCTTTCGGTGGTGTGTCTGCTACCAGAGATGCCAATGCTTTATCCAGTCCAGTCATGTCCAAGTACCACAGCCCCTTATGCCATATGCCAGTCCCTAGTCGTCGTCATGTTCCCTTCTCCTGAAAAGTCACCATAGGAATGTCAAAGGAAACAGTACAGTTAAGATCAAGAATAATGGCACTAATAGAAAGAAGATTGACAGGAAAGACGGAGCATATAAGACATTGGTGAGAGTGAGAGAAGGGGTGCATGCGATAGTGCCTTTACCCATGACAGGGCTGGAGTTACCATCAGCAGTCTGAATGCTCTCCGACGTCGGTAGGTGAGTATAGCCCTGAAACTCACCGCGGGACCCCGTGACATGGCAATATGCCCCAGAGTCCATAATCCAACCTGGTTGGTGGACAGTTGCTGCAAGAGCACGCACAGGAATACCTGTGCTGGTTTGGGCAAAGCAAGTGATGTGGTCCCCCGAGGTAGATGACGCCCTATGACTGCCGTTCGAACCCATCTTCGTGCTGCGTAACCTCGCGAGAAACTCCTTCTCAAGGGGGGTTAACTCAGCCAGGTGATTTTCTTCCCCTTTCTCTACCAGATTAGCTTTGTGTCCTTCAGAATATTTTTTCCTTCTACCAGCATAACCGTCTCTACCACCTCGATGTCCTCCGCGGCCCCGTCCACGATCACTCGACTGACTGTGCAGGGGTTTTGGATAAAATATGATGTAATGCCCTGAGTCACCACAGTTGTGGCAAACACCGACCACAGAGGGAGGCTGATTGATGGCGGCAAGGACAGACTTGTTAACAGCGGCTTGCTCCCCCCTGGAAAGAGCCCTTGTTGGGCATCAATTTCAATCGAGCCTCTTCTTGTGCCATGGTAGCTATGGCTTCTTCCAAGGTTGGAAGCATGGGCTGTGCTAGGAGTACATTCCTTCTTTGCTCAAACGCAAGGTTAAGACACTTCAAGAACTTCATCATCCGTTGTCGCAAAATATAATCGAAGAACTTTTGGAAATCTTTCGCAAATGCTGGTTCAACTTGTGCATCTTCCATCCCAAGAGGATCATAGTGATCCAGATCAGCCTAGTATTTTTCAACAGTGTGGCGTACTCAGAGATGGTACGGTCGTCCTGGGCTACCCTATCAAGTTCATCCTGCAGTTGGAAGACCCGCATAGGATTGCCCGAGTCTGAGTACATATCCTTCAAAGTCTGCCATATATCAGCCGCAGCCTCCATCACCTCTACATTGCCTGACACCTGGTCGGTCAAGGAGGCTATCAACCATCCAGCCACAACATTGTTGACAATTTCTCAAATAGCAAACTCCTTTGAGGAGGGATCATCTGGCACCTTGGTTTGGCCATTGACGTATCCAACAAAGCCTCGTCCCTTGAGCGTCCGCAGTGCCTGCCGTGACCATTTCAAGTAGTTGGACGTTCCTTCCAACTTCGTCTCCAGCTTGTCCAGCTTCCCCATTTTGTAGGGTGACGGATCCACATCAGTATGGATCACACATGGGGTTGCTTCGGTTAATCTTTTTGATAAAATATAATCAACCAAGGCCTTCATCTCTTTTGCTGTCAGTTTACCACTGATCGAATCCATGGCGTCATCAACTGTGGTTCGTCATCATTATCGTCTTCGTCGACTTCATCGTCGTCATCGTCTTCGTCGGTTTTATCGTCGTCGTCGTCTTCGTCTTTATGTAAAGTCTCCAACAGATAAAGTCTCCAACAGAGACCCTGCTAACGTGGCCAACACTGGCGTACGCATGTAGATCCTAATTTGCAGATCTAGAATAGAATACAAATAAAGCATTTATAGTTCTGGAGGACGTAATCTAGGAACAGAAGGTGCAAATAAAGTATTTGACAGCCATCCGTCTTCGAATAATCGTCCACATAATTGTGCTCGTAAATTAGGATTTGTGGGGGGGTCGGCGGCAGATGTGGTCGGAAGAGAGAGGGGGGCGTCGGGGGTGGGTGGCATCGTTGGGGGGGAAGGGGGCGTCGGGGTCAGCAGGGGGGGAACAGCAGGGGGGCGGCGGGAGGGAGATGTGGAGGGCGTCGGGGGCAGGGGGCGTCGGCTTGGGGAGGAGGGGGGCAGTAAGGGGGGGTGTCGTCGGCGGTAGGAGGGCATCGACGGTGGGGCCGGGTGTCACGCCCCACTCCCGTAGGAGCGATCGTCCTCGCTAAGGCGTGATGTCGCACGAGCCTAGATTGTGCTCGTGCAAGGCAGGTTCCATAACGGCCGATTGCAGCGGCGGCGATGGGGTCGTCGCACAGAAGTCCCAAGCAGATACATTGAATATGCAGCGGAAATTTGAGACAAGAACACATGAACACAAGTCATTCAAAAGAAACTCTTTTATTGATATTGAATACAAGATTACATTTGTGGGTGCAAGGCCAAATTACAAGTCTCTCGTTCTCACTTTTCTCTCATTTACAAGTCACTCTGCTCTCTCTCATCTCTCGATACAATACTTGAATCCAGCGGAAGCTTTGGAAGGCGACGTCCATACATTATGTCCTGTATAAGTCTTCAATCCACGCGGCCGAACGCTTCGAATCGCCAAGGAACTCTGTGCCTCGACGCATCCAAGCGAGCTCCGCGCCACGAGCTTCTACCTGTGCCTGCACATGAACACTGTATGGGTGTCAGTACTCAACTGTACTGGTGGAGTGAGCTTCTCGCCCACCCATACATAGCCGACACGTTCATTTACTTTGTGCAGCTTAAACCCTTTCGATTGTCTTTCTAGTCTTGCCTTAGGATCAGTTTTAAGACTTGACGTCTAACCAACTCGTTACGCGATGACATAGTCGTGCTATCATGCCAACGTGTATTTCGATCGAGGCAGTGCCTCATCGCCAAGGTACTTGACCAAACTTCAACTCGGGACGACAGGGTCGTGCTATATTCTATTCGTAACTTAACATGTTCGGGACAGTGCTTCGCCGAGGAGCAACTTATGCACACTCGGCCGTGCCAAGACTTTTTACTTAAACTCAAGCCTACTAGACCAATTCTCGTGCTAGCGACGCCAAGGGGGAACAACATCGTGCAGGTCGTGCCTCTAGACTTTGCTTAAACTTGTCCATGCTTCAAGATTGAGGCTGCGCCTCGCAACATATCAAGACTTATCACGCTGCCGACTTGCGGCCTTCCGGATCGACTTATTTGCTAACTTAGACAAGACTTGTGAAACATAGTGTTGATTTCATGAATATTTCGATGCCATCTATCGTGCCAAGCACGGTGCCTATGCTGCAGCCCAGTCGTAGACCCAAACCCTGTGTTACCGACTAGACCTGTATTCAAGCACTAGACTCAATCCAAAGGCATACACGCGGTGTGCCGCTATCTGCCGACACATCTATATGAGGAGGTCACTAGCAATTTCAAGCTATCTTGGATATGGCTCGTGGGATATCGACCTGTACCTACGCGGGTAGCTAGCCCGGTGGGGTCGAACTCTCCATGCGGTCATCCAGCATCCTACTTTGAGCCACACTCGCTTCCCCCGGGCCGAATGATCCCGGCGCCCCGGTAATCACTCGAGAAGGCTACACCTTGTCGACAAGTTGTCCAATGACCATGCATACTCGATCTATCCAGTCTATCCAGTCCTTTCTTAACATGACCATGCATTCCTTCTTTCTATCGAGACTTAACGAGACTCCCAAGTCGCGAGACCGATCTCGTGTGCGGGACATATCAAGACTTAGCGAGACTCCCAAGCCAGGGGACCGATCTCGTGTGCGGGACATATCATGACTTAGCGAGACTCCCAAGTAGCGGGACCGATCTCGGCGACAACAAGTCGCATGGACTTCCTTTGTTCGTGGTAAGCATTTCACTAAACCGATCGTAGCTCGTACCTTAGACAAACCTGGTTCTATAGGCGACGCTAACGCTCAAGTCATATACTTTACACGACGAGCCTTGTTCTCAAGGGACTACGCGACTTGACAACCGCAATTGAGCGAACAGTGCTAGAAATGGCTTCGATAGCCCAACGCAACACTTGTCTAACTTGTTCGGCAACGACTCGACGAGCAAGGGCTACGCCGAGCTCCGCGTCGAGAGAACGTGCTATGTACGGGGTCGACTTGAACAACCAAGTTCGTGCCTAGACTTAAGCCAACAGCCGTGCAAGAGACTTAACTTGGGGGACGTACGAAGGCTATATCAAGCCTTGCGGGACAGAACTGTGCATGCTTTATTAAGCATTCATACGGGCGACGCCTATGACTTAGGATTATTCGAGTGTTGGAACAAACGACGGGACCGTGCATGCTTTACCAAGCATTCACGCAGGCGACGCCTATGACTTAGGCTATTTCAAGTGTCGGGGCAACTTAGCAACTTAAGCCAACTTTCTTCTCCCAAGCCACGGGATCGAAGGATCGAGTGTCTTTTGAAAGCACGCTGAGCCGACTTCTATGTTGACCGTGGGACCATTTTCCATGTTCTAAGACATTCCGACCCGACGGGATTATTCTCTTAGCTATGTTGGTGCGTAGCTTTTATATTAGCCTACTTGTGCAGGTTGAAAACATGCGAGTTATTAAGTGAAGGCTAAGATGAGGCAAGTTCACCGAAACTACCCCACTTGTGCGAGGAGTCGCCTCGGACGAGCGACCCTTCGAGCAGCCGTTGCAAGGCTAAGTTTCAACGTCGGCGTTTCGATTTCTCCGATTGACTTTACGGAATGGGGCACTACACCGGGGGGGGTGGGCGTCGGGGGCAGGGGGCGTCGGGGCAGGGGGGGTTGGCTTTGGGTGGGTTGGGAATTTTTTTTTGGTTATGGCTCTGATACCATGTAGAGAATAATTTTATGATCTTTCTATATTCTCCTCAGGGTCGATTTCATGGCATATTCGAAAGCGGTAAAGCATGTTATCATGGCAAGCATATTATTCGAATTGAGTAGACAAGCATGCAAGCAATCTCGTGTTTGTTTCGTGGCGCGACTTCTTACCAATATAGACGCACTCGCCCTTGCACCGACGCAAGGTGAATACGCCCAATTCCTTTCCTGTCATGTTATAAGTGCTCTCTATGCAGGATCTATGTGTGCAGGACACATATGTGCCTACACTTTTAACCTATTGTTCCTTAACTATATGAAGGTCGTTGGCATATTCGTGCCAGAATGGACTAAATGTGTTTATCTTTTTCTTTCCTTTTTTTCTCTCTTTCTTTTCTTTCTTTCTTTTCTCTCTTTCTTTTCTTTCTAAAATTGGGTAGCCCGGTGCCTCTTATAGTGGGTTGCTATCCCAATTACGGAGACCTTCCGTTGCATACCATCATTTGCGACTTTTCATATCTCGCTAAGCGGTCGCTAATCGTCTTACGGATGTTCGCCCCTCAAAGATTATATCCCTCCTAGGACGAACAGTCCCGGTGCTCCGGCGCACCCTTTTGAAGGAAACATTCCCGTGCACGGGAGATTATTTCAATTTTCTCAAGTCCATTCGACCATGCAACACACTATTATTCAAACAACCAAACATAGTCTTAAGTCCGAGACTCAAACTTTATCATCTCGTACTTCTTCCATTAACTTTCTATGTTCTCACATTTCGTACTTCATTTCAATGTTCAATGGCATCATGCCTCAACTCAATGTTCATCAACCGAACGACCCAAAGGTCTTGAACATTTTTGAGGCATCATGTCATATCTGACAGTTCCGTCATATTCATGCCACAACTGTATTCTTTTGCAACAAAGCCATCTTTTATGATCTCGTGCACGTACGCACGTTTTGACACATTTATCATCTTTTGCTTCGCGTCGTGCACTTGATGCACGCATCGAAGCCGTATTTCTATGTTCTATGCCTTAGTGTTCAATGTACATGGCTCGTGCACTAGGGCCCTCGCCTATATTGTCTTTCAATATGCTAGCCTTTCTAACTCGTGCACAAAGGCACGGAATGGCTCGTGCATGAAGGCACTCACCGAATACAGTTATCCCATGTTCTTGTGGCTTGCGCACCGAGGCGCTCGCCTTTACGATATAAAATGTTCCATAGCGACTCGTACATTTGATGCACGTTTTATTTCAATTGTTCTAATTAGTGTTCGACACACACTATGATTTATCTTTCGATCGGACCACGTCCGTGGCATCGATAGGTTAACTTAGCATACAATGATACATTCTTACTCAGGCATGAAGGAGTAAAAAGAAGAGTCAGTCCTCCCACCTTAAACCGATACGTCTTGTTGTTTGTCGAGCCGATGCGGCTCGATTTCATATCTTTGTTGTACGACCAAATCTTCTTGACTTAGCCATTCAGACACTTTTGTTTTATTGAACTACTCGATCGATTGCAAACTACCGTGCCCAAGTCCCAGCCTGTTACGAGGCGGTGATTTGGGTTTTGCGGACCCATTACGAATGAGGCAAAATATCAACCTCTAATATTTTAGCATAAACGTATAGCTTGCACATAAAACCAACTAAAATTAATACTTGTATCATTCAGACTTGCGTCTTGGGCCGATTCAATTTCTTAGAATCTTCGAGCCGACTCAACGTACTTATCCTTCGAGGCAATGCAGCGCTTTGCATCGATTCAACTCGATGCATTCTTTGGGATAATTCACTTCGTATCGACTTAGTTCGATGTATTGCTCAGGACAACGTAACTCTTGTATCGTTTTGCATCGATACTTTTCATTCGGTCAACACGACTGTTTGAGTCAGCATCTCAGCGTAATACGCCGTGCGGAGCGGGGTATTACAGAATATACCACTCAAAAAGTTCATCCTCGAACCAAAACCAACACTTCGATTAAGTGTTTTATAGATCGTTTCACGATCTCGTCCCCCAATGTTGTTCAGTTTCGCACTATCTTGCAAGCTTTTTATTAATATTTTAAAGTTTTTCTGTAGCTCGATTTGAATTTTTGTATACAACTCGATTTGGATCCGTACCTATATTTAAGGCGCTCCAAAGATATATGTATTTCGACCAAGTCCAGTGGTAGAAAATTGGAACAAAGCTGACAGGTAATTTCAATCCTATGCTTGCCATCTCGTATCTCTATCGGACTTATCTTTAGCAACTGTTCTCGAAATTTTATCGCATACGTATATTCGATACATACGTGATTCATTCAATAAGTCACTGCACGCGACGCATTCAAAATCGCATTTCTTATTTTGTATGTTTCGTATAGACTATCAATCCTATACGTTGCGTCGAGCCGTCGCACATTCGATCGCAACGATCCTCCGCAATGCCTTGTGTTCGAATTAGCCACCCAACTATTTTCAAAGTCTGGCTATGCAACTTATCTTGATACGATTTCCTTTGTTGACTTACAAATACATCAACATTCAGGACTACTCCCGCTAGGTTACTTACCTCGACACCGTGCTTAAATTTCCCAACGCAACTTTAAATTGACATTGCACAAAGGCCACAATCTATTGATAGACCAGTTTACATCGAGGCGACAGTGCTCAAGACAACAATCGCTTTGACTCAAAGTCTCTATGATGCATCTTACGTTCGATTCCTAACGAATAGGAATTCACTAGCCAAATTTCTAACTTATCTGTCTCGCAACATCGAATATAAGTTTGATTCACCAAGCTCAATTGCAAGGTAAATCCAAATCTAACTACATAACTCGTAAGTTATTCTCTTATCACTCGCGCTCGTGCATAGCACGATTCTTAAAATTGCCTAGACTTATCATCAATATGTACCACATTATATTTGTTATCGATGTAATTTCATATACGATATCACATGGTTCATCTTACGGTCTGTTAACATTCAATTTGATTTGGCGGTCAAGTCTTCTAGGGTCAGCTGTCATGAAGCTACGCTCTATAATTGGGATCATTAACGATGGACAGTTTACTATGAACCATGCTATATCTTATTTCGGAGCCAAATCACCTTCCGACGATTTCTATGCGACTATCTAATTTCGAAAAAAACCATTTCTATCAGCGCAACTAATGCGCAACTATCCTCCGAGTAAAGTCATGCACTATCGTCGATGATTTTGAAATTCACGAAACATCTACTCGTACTGAGTTCGAGTCTATCTTATTTGCAGTCGACACATGAGATGCTATACGCATCGAACAATCGTCGATGACTTATAATCTCGTCTTGATCAATCACAAAGTTTATAATCAACTAGTTCGTTCATTTTGTATCGTTATTTACAAAATTTTGATAGCGCGAGGCACACTCCAGTTTGTATTCTCACATCGTGCTTACGTTTCTTACGTATCGATCTCGATACATCGTATCAATTTCGATAGCGTAAGGATCAACTTTGATTCTGTTTCAATGTCGACAACTTGTATTGCATAGGTTTAAGTTCTCCACAAATATTTCTGTATGTCTCAAATCGTTTCTCGATTCGTTGCATTCTGTTATACTTCGATCGCGCAACCAACTTACCGATTTTCGACGTCGTGCCCTCGGTCATGCAATCGTGCCCTCTAAGTTTCATATGATTTCGTCGTGCTCACAGTGAGTCTCGTCTCGACATAACCTACTATCTTTCTTAGGCACGACTATCCGAATCAACCAATATTTTTATCGAAATCGTAAGTCGTGTGATTCGATTACACTTTGCATCGGCTAATATTTCTATCGGGATTGCAAGTCATGCGATTAGATTACCATTCGCGTATTCTAATATTTTTGCCGAGAATGCAAGTCGTGCGATTCGATTATAATTTGTATCGCCCAACAGCTTCATCAAGATCGCAAGTCGTGCGACTCGTTTATAAATTTATGTTTCCTATTGGATCGATCCGATCATTGCCTCAAGGCATAAACGTTTTGTTAGTCTCGGTCATCCGACCAACTTATAATTTTCGTCTAATGTATTATTCATTGATACGAGTCCCACCTTATTATTTCAACCAATTCTCAAGAACACTTGCATCAACATACTGTCATACAAATTTCCAATCGAGTCTCGGTACTCTCCCGTCCGTTGCGGACAAAACTTTCGTAATTCTCACAACGCGTCGATGCAATTCATCGCACAAGTGGTATATCATATACCACTCAGAATCGAGTCATTCATCGTATACGTGGTATGAGATATACCACTCAGAAATCAAGTTATTTCCCTCGCATCATACTCGGTATGAACCAACAATCTCTTCCGACTCACGATTTTTGCAGTGATCGTGCTTGATCACAACCGTAACTTTGATTAATCAAAATTTGACACAATTCGCTAATGTGTACATTCGCCAATACAAGTTCAAGTTCGGTACACTGTTGAACGATTCGTTTCTATCGATTTATGATTTCAGTTCCACCCGTTGCACAACATGCAATAATTTATTTCCAATATCCGTTGCACTCCATGCAGCGATTACTTTGACATGTGTTGCACCACGTGCAATAATTTACTTCTGAAACGCATTGCACATCGTACAACGACTTATTTTTGACATTCATTGAAGCTCGTATAATAATTTATTTTTGACATTGTTGCACCTTATGCAACAATTTATTCCCGACATTCAAAGTCGATGCTTAAATCCGTTCAACATATTCGATATTGACTTATCACTTTCATCACAACGCACATTCACAATCAACTCGTTACACTTCCTGGAACGCATTATTTAAGTTTCCGCATTGGTGCAACCAATATTCACAATCTATTGCACTTCATGCATCATTTCATTTCTCATTCAACATGTTACGTTGCAATAATATCTCAAATCATATTTCACAATTTGTTGCACTTGCTGTCACTCCCATTTTCGTTATACGTATTTTCGTGTGCGTATACGAGATTTCTGGCATTTATCAGGTGGACCGTAGTTAGACTTGTTTTGCTTAGCCGAGTCTTGGTTTAATCTGGACTTGGTTTATTTGATCGGTTCGGTTCAATTTGACTTGGTTTGACTTGGCTTGGCTTGGTTTGAGATGGAGAGTGCTGATATATAACCCAACTACTTTTCTCTCTCTCCTCATTCACTTCTTCATTTACTTCTTCATCTTCTTCATTTACTCCTCCCACCTACCAAGTCCTAGGCAAGTGCAACTTGCTTCACGGAGGAACTCTATTTTGTTGTTCCATTGTCTTTCTCACGAGATTCTAAGACACTTTAGTACTTGGCATTTTTAATTTCATGTTTATTTCTTGTAGATCTAAGTTGGTTGTATTTTCAATTTTTTTGGGTTTTGATCTACCAAACTTTATTATTATTAAGTTTTAATTGTTCTATATATGTTGTAGAGAATTTAATTTTACCCAAAATGGACCTTTGAAAAGTTAGATTTTGACTTTTTGAGGAAGTTATGGCCAAAATAAGATTTGAGCATTTTCTAGTTCATCTGTGCTGAATTTGGCAGGGATGATGAATAGTGTCGCATGAATAGTGTCACAGCCACAGAATAATAGTGCCGCATGAATAGTGCTACAGCCGCAGAATAAATAGTATCGTATGAATAGTGCCACAGCCGCAGGAATGAATAGTACCGCATGAATAGTGTCGCAACCGCAGGAATGAATAGTATCACATAGGTTGCATAGTGCCGCAGAATGCCGCATAGTGCCTATTTTGGCTGTTTTGTTTGTTTTAAGTCCTATTTGGCTGAATTGTGGCCAGAATTTCTTCTAACTCCCAACATGGAAGTTTTAGATCTTTTTCTTAGCTTCAAAATATGTTACTAGCTATTTTATGCAAGTTTCTTTCATCCATGATAATACATGATAGTGGCCCGTCGTGGCGCACTCTTGACAAGCAACTTGGCATGATAATACATGATAGTGGCCCGTCGTGGCACACTCTTGATAAGTAAACCTAACATGATAATCTCGATATGCTGTTGTGACGGCTATCTTGACTTGCTAAGTAACTCTTGTCTTGACACCGTGGGTATTTGTGCTTGTATAAGCTACATGTCTCATCTTGCATCATGTCTAGGACATGAATTCCTGGTTACCATGGTCAGGGATTCATATTGAATCTGACTAGGATAATGACTAGATTGATCATGTAGTTCATGAAGAGATTTTCCAGCTACAGGCAGTCCCATTATTTGGGTGCTCTAATTGGACTTGTAGCCTGCCGTCGAGTAGGGCACATTTCCAGCACACTGTCATGTGTTGCACCCCCAAGTCACCTAATTCAACTCTCTCAACTTGTGACCGGATAACCTGGATTAAGTCTGCAGGGCTTGTGGCTGTTGAACATCTCAGTGCATCTTGTTAGTAACTAAGCTTGTGATAACCTAGTTAGCTAAAGTATCAAGCCGTACTTATTGCTTGGCCGTGATTGATGGATGGAGTCCCGTCTAGTCTTGCCTAGGCAAGACCACTACATGGTTATTTTGTACATTACTGTTATGCTTTACTCTTTGATAATTGGTTGGAGACTAATGTAGTGCCCCGTCCCGCTCAGTCAATGGGAGGAATCGAAACGCCGACGGCGTTCGGACTTAGACTTGCAACGGCTGCTCGAAGGCATCGCTCGATCGAGGCGACCGTTCGCTCAGGTGGGATAGTTTCGGTGAACTTGCCTCATCTTTGCCTTCACATAATAAATCGCATATTTTTAACTTGCACAATAGGCTTGATAACAAAAGAGACGAATTCACATAATAAAGAAATAAATTTCGACGGGTCGAATTGAGTTAGAATATGGAAAGGTCCAACGGTCGGCTTAGAGTTGGTGCACGACGTGCTTTGAAAATGACACTCGGTCCTTTGTCCCGTGGCTTGGAAGAAGGAAAAGTTGGTATTCGCCACAAGCTAAGAGTTAACCAAATTCATAGGCGTCGCCCGCATAAATGCTTCATAAAGCATGTACGGTCCTTCAACCAAGGCGTGGCATAGCCTCTGCTCGCCGATGGGTTAAGTTGTGTCACGACCCGCACCCACTGTGAGGTACGAGAGCGTAACAACGCCCAGTCTACGCCGCAGTGTCGGCGGTAGAACGCTGTTCTAGGTCATGAACTATAACTAACATAATATGAATATACTCCATAAGGAGGCCAACACAGAGGTACAATCAATCACAATCTAAAGATAGAAAATGGCACGATGAAATAGATAAAGAAATCCTCAACTGAGGTACAACAGAATAGAAATACAAGTCTTATCATCTCAAAAAATATACAACTCTGAAACAAGAACAACAACTAAACATAAAAAAAACAGTCTAAGCTATCTATACTATGCAAGGGTATCATCCTCAGCAGCTGCCTGAACCTCCCCAGGGTCCAGGTCGAGTGTCATCTAGGCAAGCTCCAAGTAAGGGGTGCAGGGTTCCTCATCATCCTCTGTAAAATTTTCAACAGGTCCAGTCAGGACGGGAGCGAGCACAGTACATCTCAATAGTTCATAGCAGGTTAGAAAATATAATCATGCAATAAAGTAAGATGTAGATACTGAAGGAAATGTAATATGTAAACAGAGAGAACTGTAATAGAAATATCTACTATAAGTAGAGAGCTACCAGTGACTAGTGATTTAGAGTACAAAGTCGACATGTGAACGGCTTGATTGTACATGGCTATACTAAAGAGGCGTACATGGCTATTCTACTTTGGAATTGTTCACATGGCTATTTATACTCCCCCGTACCCCCAACTAATACACAAGGATCCAAACAAGTTATGTTACGTACATGGTTCTATGTAACAGCCCCCGAAGGGTGGTAAGCCCCCAAAGGGTGGTAAGCCCCCAAAGGGTGGTACATAGTAGTCCCAAAAATGGGGATTCTGATAGACCCAATAAATGGGATAAGGATTCAAAGAAGACTCTGTGATCATATGAGTATATGTCACAAGTGATCAAAGAACCAAAGAAGCATATGATACGCTATGTAAGTGAAACGCACAGAACATAGAGTACCCGATGCTCCCTGAAGGGATAACATCTCAAGAAAGGATCCGTATAGTACTAATCCGTGTGACCAACGTGACAGTATCAAGTAAAGTAATTTAATGCAGGAAATAATTCTAAGCAGGATATGAAATGATCAGAGAATATACTCACCTGTATCTGAGTGTCCGGATGAAATGTACTGTCCGAGGAGGTGTCGGGCTCCTAATCAGAACAGCACAAGTCACAACAAGTCTAAAATGATATAATGAAGTCCTACTATGCACTCTATATGATTCTAGGTCAATCTAGACCAAAGTCAACTTTTGGTCAACTCTGGTCAACCCTAGAAGTCAAACTAGGTCAACCAAGTCAAACCTAAGTCAAACTAGTATACTAGTCTAACTAGTCTAT
Organism: Iris pallida; assembly: GCA_029216955.1. Taxonomy (NCBI): domain Eukaryota; kingdom Viridiplantae; phylum Streptophyta; class Magnoliopsida; order Asparagales; family Iridaceae; genus Iris; species Iris pallida. The sequence goes on along the minus strand of JANAVB010043418.1, from coordinate 22,319,988 downwards.
TCTAGGTCTAACAAGACTAAACAAGTCTAATCTAGGCTCTACACTGACACACAGACACTTCTATAGGCTATAGGCTATCGTGCCTATGAACCACACTATAACACATGACTATATGACAAAACTTATATCTAAAATAATACATAGAAGGATATATTATAATCTAACTTAGAATATTCATAGCCTATAGGCTACTATGTACATACCACACATACATTTTATATATCCATATGATATGGTAACACACATTAGCACATAGGTACCTATAGTATATCACACCTATATAGGATACCTAAAAATAGAATCTCACATACTCATAAGCATAATGAATAGGAAAAGAATGAGTTTGTGTGTGTGTGAAACATGTGAGTGTGTGTGTACATGTGTGTGTGTGTGTGTGAGGTGTCAGAGTGGGTGAGACATGAGAGTGTCAATAGAATGTGTTCAAGTGTCAATAGAATGTGTGCTAACAGGAAAAATAGGAAACAGGACATGACAGTTAAACAAGTGAAACAACACTAATGAAACTGGAAAATAGGAAATCAGTCCTAGCTAATGGTTTAATAACATTCAAACCCCCAAATTCTCAGTTTTAGGAACTAATCAAAAAATGGTGAACTGGAAATGACAGTGAATAAGATACCTGTGTGTTCATATGTTAAGGAAGGTAGGAAAAATTAGTAAATGCATAGGCATGAAGAAAACTGGAAAACAGTGAAGACTAAGTGTTCTTGTGTCACTGTAAAACAGTGTACAGAATTAGGAAATCGAAACAGTTGACAGGTTAGGAAAACAGTGAACTACACATACATTTAAAATCTGGAATTACATGACATAGTCTCAATCTCAGGTTTAAGGAAATGAGTTAATTCTCTGTCTTACACACAACTTAGATATCCAATATTAATTCTAACAGTTCAACAATACTCACAAGATCACTTAAAACCTATTAAAACAGTCCCTTCAATGTATTCAGTAAACAGTCCCATTCATATTCAAACTCAGATTTCAGTTATGAGGAATGCAACAGTGACAAGGAAATCAGTTGGCTAGCAGGGCATTGACAGTTAGAATATGAATAAAACATTCATGCAAACAATGAAGTTCATGATACACATATCCTGAAATCAGTTAAGGAACTAGATTCAATTGAAGAAGAAAGAAATGTGATATATGTGAAGAGTGTGGCTGTGTGTATATGAAACAGTGTCAATTTGTGTTCATGTGTGATGTATAAATCTCAGTTCATACAACCAACCCCCAAAATCTCAGGTTTAAAAGCATTCGAAAGGAAGGACATCCATGTATCAACATTGAATCCCAAACAACATGTTAATAACTCATTTACAAAACCAAAGGCAAATTCGAAAGAACAATCTTAGCAAATCATGCATTACAAACATGTAGGAGATTAACAGGGAATTTAGTTAAGAACAAACTGGAAAAAAAAAAAAGTATCAATTCAATAGAAATTTAATAACAGTTTTCGAACCCAACCTAAATACTAATATTCATTCCCACATCCAAAAGCCTATATTTGAACTTTAAAACTTAGTTAACATGGATTGTAACATGTGGGGAATCTAAACAGTGAAAGAACATAAGAAACCTGGAATTAAAAGTTTGGGGAAAATGCTGGAATAACAGTGTATCAGAAAGAAACAGTCACCATACCATTTTCAATCCAATTCGAGCCATGATTCCAAACAAAACCTAAACTAATGTGCAAGCTAAATCTAACACATATAATACATTATATTAGGATTAATTTAGCCAATTTAAATATGTATTTAAATATAATCAGCTAAATGAACACAAAGAACACAATCAATACAAAACTGGACAGCAATCATCGTACACGTGTGCCGTGTCCTCGTGCGTACGACACGAGCCAAACTAGGACACTAGCTCGTGCACCTAGGTTCGCCACATAGGGCTTAGTGCCTAGGATCTAACATGAGCCAACGTGTCGCCGTGTCCATACGGAAACCGTATCAGAGCGTGATTCCTGTGCGCACAGTTCGTGCCGAAATCAGTGCGTGAGTGATTACGTGTCCGACTCGACACAAAAGTTATGAAATTTTGGGAGTGACTTGTCAGTCACTGCCCTGACCTCCACACCAGTTTTGGTAGGTTCACAAGGTCTGTGTAGTGAGCACGACACGCGTGGCAGCAGGGCACTGCTACCGTACGGTAACGTGCGTGTTCACGTGTCCATGTCGACACGATATGACACAATAATCATTCAGTCAACCAGAAATCGACAAGCAAGACCAAACCCTAATTTTCTATTCAAACACATTCCTAAAATTCAACCGAAATGTCCTTTGGGACATTTCGTCAAACACCTAGGTCTATAGGCTGATACGTGTCCATTTAGGACACGAAATGGGCACAAAACCTAGGTCTAGGCATACCTACAGGACCAGGACACTTAGGACTAGGTCTATATGCAAAGAAACTAGAATTTTAATGGTGTTTACAATGATTTACCTATTGGTGTCAAAATACAAGAAAAGCCTCAAATGGGGTTCCTCTTGTTAGCAAACTTCTCCAAATTGTCCAAAGCTGAGGTTGAACACCACAAACAGCAAGAAAACGAAAATTAGGATCTAATGCTATTGATTGGAGGGAAAAAGGAGATAAAATGGAATTACTATGGATTTTTGAAGATGGAGGCTCACCTCTTCCAAAACTTTGTTTTCCTAAGAGGCTAGCCCTAATTTCTAAGAGGATACTTATAGGGAGGGATTCCCAATGGGTGTAGTGGCTGGCCAAGACTTGTTAGGGTTAGGGTTTAGCTAGTGGTGGGCCTTTGGGCTTTTAAGGCTAAGTTATTGATTAATGTGCAACCACAAGTCATGGCTTATGACTTAAATCCTAACTTGAGTCAAATAATCAAACCATAGGTCAACTCTAGTCTAACTAGGGTTGCATAACCAAGTCCAAACTCAACTAGGGTTAGCTCCTAGGTTGGTCTACCATGGTCATTGCTAGTCAAAGTCAACCTAGTCAACCCTCATTCAAACAATTCCAAAATAAATTCTAAAAATTCCTATAAATTCAAATAAATTATAATAAAATCAAATAACCCCAAAAATGTCTAAATACCCTAATCACATGGCTAGGCTCTAGGGTAGGCAGTCTCTACTGTTCACTAGCAAAACACCATAAACACAAGTCATGAATTTAAATAGTTTAAAAATAATTAAAAACCACTAAAAATCATAATATAAATAAATATCATTAAATAATAATTATAATTACTAAATTTCAAAATTACCCTCTTCTGGAAAACTAGGTATTACAATCCTACTCACCTTATAGAAATTTTGTCCTCGAAATTAAGATGATCGCACCCTTTCTAGGTCAAACATAGTCAAGGGTCAATTACTAGACAATTTTCTCAACACCCTAGTACTTGATCATCAGCTGGTCAACTTCTTAGGATTTAACTATGCTAGCTACCTAGTGTTGGCAACTAGGGATTAGCAAAGAAAACTCTATAATAGACTAGCTCTTAACTTCCAAATCCTATCAAATCACCCATAACTAATTACCTACAAGCTAAGCACACAATCCCAATACCACATATATATAGCTCAGGAACAACAATCCACTACATATATCCTAAGTATATCATTCGCAATCTATCTATATAGAACTCTCAGTCTTAGGTGAAACTACAACTATACTCAAGGACAGGCTCTGGTCACTGGGTGCCTCACTGAAGGGTAAAGGAAAACAATAATAATCATCAAGGTTGTATGGCATACTAACATCCTATACGTAACTGGTTGGTATCATAATAACAGGGAATTATCTGCAATGGGTTACTATTCTAGCACCAATGCTAACTATCACCTCTAGGGTACAGACACTCTACAAGTCACCATATCTATATACTATGAAGGAACTACCTATGAACAAGCTCTACAATCTAAATATCCCTACTCCTAAGTCATTTATAACAATAAAAAGGGTATGATGTTTTAAACCTTCTCAAGATACAATCCGCTAATCATATGCGCCTGTCCAAAATCATGTTGCTCAGAGTCCTCATCATGCTAGTGGGCAACGCTACGATAATCACAGAGTCCTTGACTAAGGTACGTACCCTTAGGTTCATGGTATTTAAAATTTTCGCATTGCCGCATGCGACGACAAAAACCTTAATTCTCGTACCCGAGAAATACATCCAAAATCTGACTACATGTCCTCACTATGCCAACTAACACGACCATCGAAGATTCTAGATCCCATGATTTAGGTGACCTAGCCCATATGATTTATCTCAGAAAAAAATCAACATAACACCAAAAACAACAGGACAAAATTGATAAATCAACAAGGACAGGAAGAATCGAATTTCAAGACAGCTATAAGAGGCAATTGCGGAAATGAAATCAAAAGAACGAAACCTACAACTAGATCTCCAACGGCCTGTACATCCTTGACTGTCCTGATGATAGCTCGTCCTGCTAGTTTCCTCTGGTCTGCTGCTGATGCTGCATGAATCACCACTGCTGAGAAAAATCAGAAATGACGGAAGAAAATCTCTGTACAGATAGAGGTGCACCTCCAATGTAGCAGAAACGCCAACCTGAGTCGGCACAACAGGAGCTGCGGTCTCGAGGCCCTGATGAACAGGACGAGAGGTGGCCAGCCTCTCGATAGTATCCCTCGAACCGAAGCGATGAGATCGTGTCTCATAACCATCATGAAAGATCAAAACAAAGCAATTTCTGATAATGAAGCAAAAATTCAAAGGAGGACAGTTTATATTCAAAGGGGAGTCAATAAGCAACAATTTTTAGACAAAAGGAATCTGATTAAGAGTTTTTCCTAATGTGATTGAGTACCTCAAAATATCCTAATCCTACTGCAGGCTGTAGTATACTCTAGTTCGAATACCACTACATAAACTCGACCTGCATGGGCCACCACTAAAAACGTGTCACGACCCGCACCCACTGTGAGGGTACGAGAGCGTAACAACGTCCCCTACGCCGCAGTGTCAGCGGTAGAACGCTGTTCTAGGTCATGAACTATAACTAACATAATATAAACACTCCATAAGGAGGCCAACACAGAGGTACAACTCAATCACAATCTAAAGATAGAAAATGGCACGATGAAATAGATAAAGAAATCCTCAACTGAGGTACAACAGAAAAGAAATACAAGTCTTATCATCTCAAAAAATATACAACTCTGAAACAAGAACAACAACTAAACATAAAAAGAAACAGTCTAAGCTATCTATACTATGCAAGGGTATCATCCTCAGCAGCTGCCTGAACCTCCCAGGGGTCCAGGTCGCGAGTGTCATCTAGGCAAGCTCCAAGTAAGGGGTACAGGGTTCCTCATCATCCTCTGTAAAATTTTTAATAGGTCCAGTCAGGACCGAAAGCGAGCACAGTACATCTCAACAGTTCATAGCAGGTTAGAAAATATAATCATGCAGTAAAGTAAGATATAGATACTGAAGGAAATATAGTATGTAAACAGAGAGAGACTGTAATAGAAATATCTACTATAATTAGAGAGCTACCAGTGACTAGTGATTTAGAGTACAAAGTCGACATGTGAACGGCTTATTGTACATAGCTATACTAAAGAGGCGTACATGGCTATTCTACTTTGGAATTGTTCACATGGCTATTTATACTCCTCCGTACCCCCAACTAATACACAAGGATCCAAACAAGTTATGTTACGTACATGGTTCTATGTAACAGCCCCGAAGGGTGGTAAGCCTCCAAAGGGTGGTAAGCCCCCAAAGGGTGGTACATAGTAGTCCCAAAAATGGGGATTCTGATAGACCCAATAAATGGGATAAGGATTCAAAGAAGACTCTGTGATCATATGAGTATATGTCACAAGTGATCAAAGAACCAAAGAAGCATATGATACGCTATATAAGTGAAACGCACAGAACATAGAGTACCCGATGCTCCCTGAATGGATAACATCTCAAGAAAGGATCCGTATAGTACTAATCCGTGTGACCAATGACAGTATCAAGTAAAGTAATTTAATGCAGGAAATAATTCTAAGCAGGATATGAAATGATCAGAGAATGTACTCGCTGTATCTGAGTGTCCGGATGAAATACTGTCCGAGGAGAGGTGTCGGGCTCCTAATCAGAACAGCACAAGTCACAACAAGTCTAAAATAAAATAATAAAGTCCTACTATGCACTCTATATGATTCTAGGTCAATCTAGACCAAAGTCAACTTTTGGTCAACTCTGGTCAACCCTAGAAGTCAAACTAGGTCAACCAAGTCAAACATAAGTCAAACTAGTCTATACTAGTCTATTAGGTCTAACAAGACTAAACAAGTCTAATCTAGGCTCTACACTGACACACAGACACTTCTATAGGCTATAGGCTATCATGCCTATGAACCACACTATAACACATGACTATATGACAAAATTATATCTAAAATAATACACAGAAGGATATATTAAATCTAACTTAGAATATTCATAGCCTATAGGCTACTATGTACATACCACACATACATTTATATATCCATATATGATATGGTAACACACATTAGCACATAGGTACCTATAGTATATCACACCTATATAGGATACCTAAAAATAGAATCTCACATACTCATAAGCATAATGAATAGGAAAAGAGTGTTTGTGTATGTGTGAAACATGTGTGTGGTGTACATGTGTGTGTGTGTGAGGTCAAGAGTGGATGAGACATGAGAGTGTCAATAGAATGTGTTCAAGTGTCAATAGAATGTGTGCTAACAGGAAAAATAGGAAACAGGACATGACAACACTAATTAAACTGGAAAAGGAAATCAGTCCTAGCTAATGGTTTAATAACATTCAAACCCCTAAATTCTCAGTTTTAGGAACTAATCAAAAAATGGTGAACTGGAAATGACAGTGAATAAGATACCTGTGTGTTCATATGTTAAGGAAGGTAGGAAAAATTAGTAAATGCATAGGCATGAAGAAAACTGGAAAACAGTGAAGACTAAAGTGTTCTTGTGTCACTGTAAAACAGTGTACAGAATTAGGAAATCGAAACAGTTGACAGGTTAGGAAAACAGTGAACTACACATACATTTAAAATCTGGAATTACATGACATAGTCTCAATCTCAGGTTTAAGGGAAATGAGTTAATTCTCTGTCTTACACACAACTAAGATATCTAATATTAATTCTAACAGTTCAACAATACTCACAAGATCACTTAAAACCTATTAAAACAGTCCCTTCAATGTATTCTCAGTAAACAGTCCCATTCATATTCAAACTCAGATTTCAGTTATGAGGAATGCAACAGTGACAAGGAAATCAGTTGGCTAGCAGGGCATTGACAGTTAGAATATGAATAAAACATTCATGCAAACAATGAAGTTCATGATACACATATCCTGAAATCAGTTAAGGAACTAGATTCAATTGAAGAAGGAAAGGAAATATGATATATGTGAAGAGTGTGGCTGTGTGTATATGAAACAGTGTCAATTTGTGTTCATGTGTGATGTATAAATCTCAGTTCATACAACCAACCCCCAAAATCTCAGGTTTAAAAGCATTCGAAAGGAAGGACATCCATGTATCAATATTGAATCCCAAACAACATGTCAATAACTCATTTACAAAACCAAAGGCAAATTCGAATGAACAATCTTAGCAAATCATGCATTACAAACATATGGGAGATTAACAGGGAATTTAGTTAAGAACAAACTGGAAAAAAAACAAGTATCAATTCAATAGAAATTTAATAACAGTTTTCGAACCCAACCCAAATACTAATATCCATTCCCACATCCAAAAGCCTATATTTGAACTTTAAAACTTAGTTAACATGGATTGTAACATGTGGGAATCTAAACAGTGAAAGAACATAAGAAACCTGGAATTAAAAGTTTGGGGAAAATGCTGGAATAACAGTGTATCGGAAAGAAACAGTCACCATACCATTTTCAATCCAATTCGAGCCATGATTCCAAACAAAACCTAAACTAATGTGCAAGCTAAATCTAACACATATAATACATTATTTAGGGTTAATTTAGCCAATTTAAACATGTATTTAAACATTAATCAGCTAAATGAACACAGAGAACACAATCAATACAAAACTGGACAGCAATCATCGTGCATGTGTGCCGTGTCCTCGTGCGCACGACACGAGCCAAACCAGGACACTAGCTCGTGTACCTAGGTTCGCCACACATAGGGCTTAGTGCCTAGGATCCTAATATGAGCCAATGTGTTACCGTGTCCATACGGGAAACCCGTATCAGAGCGTGATTCCTGTGCGCACAGTTCGTGCACGAAATCAGTGCGTGAGTGATTACGTGTCCGACTCGACACGAAGAGTCGTAAAATTTTGGGAGTGACTTGTCAGTCACTGCCCCGACCTCCACACCAATTTTGGTGGGTTCACAAGTCTGTGCAGTGCACGAAACGCGTGGCAG